>ML787970.1:39266-77396 GCA_009831015.1 Picea engelmannii
GAGAATTCATCAATAATTCATTAATTTTAAAATAGTAAATGCATGTAGACTCAAATGACAATACACAAAGTTTAATTTAGAAACGCTTGTGGGAGACAACAAAAAAAAATAATCTTTATAAATTTCTATAGGAAAAAACCTACTGCTACAAAATTATAGGCACTAACCTACTAGATACACTAATCTCTTCAACTGAGAACCAATTCAACAAGATATTGTGTAGGAACCAACCTACTGGAGACATCGATCTCCTCAGTTGAGCACCAACTTAATAAGACATGTATATGTACCAATCTATGTATTCATACACATATTACTTTTGAATTCACCTACATGCTTCATACATCATGTATTTCACAACATCATCATACCCTTAAATTCCATGCTCCAACACCTCTCCTTACTTCATACCCCATACATAGCTTCAAACCCTAGTCATGTTTATCCTTCATTCCCTAGCGAACCTCATAACATTATTCCCATAATATAATTCCAAACTACAACATCCCAACCTCAAAACAATGCACTTTGCAACAACATATACCTTAGTCCTTCATAGCGCACCCTTAAATCTCTAAGAAAACTCTTCTTGTGCACCTTTAGACCCAAAGAATATTCCCCAGCTCCTCTTACGCACCTCATATCTCTTCTGGGCACTTTTACTTGCTCTTATTGCTTGGATACAATTCAAATGAGCACATATATCTTGTATTTATAGTGTTTATGCCTTCACTTATGGGCATGACTTGTAAAACTAGTTGGGTCAACCTGTACTTTTTGGCTAGGCCAACCCAACATAATATTTCATATCTCCTCATACCTATGTAGTTAGAGGGAGTTCCATATACCATTGGAAAGGTCTCGGAAGAAAATTTTCAACCATATATCCTATGCTTCCATTTGAGCTAGGTCTTTAGAGTAAAAAGGCCCTCAAAGATAGGGTATCAAAACTGAGCATCAAAAATCCAAAAAAAATATTTCCAACAATACCCATCTTGCAATATTTACCTTGGACATCTGTAGTCTCCCCTTTTCTTTGACATCAATGACAACAAAATTTCCAACAGATTTCTCTATAGATTCTACAATGTCTTATTTATCCTTTTCTTGATTGGTTTCTTATTTCTCTTGTCTTTCTTCTTGATTCTTTGCATCTTCTTCTTTATCTTTCTTTTCTTTAACCTTCCTTTCCAATTCTTATTTTTCTTCCTCAAGCTTTCTTTCCAATTCTACTCCTTCTTTATTCGTATTCTCTTCTTTCTATAATCTTGCTTTCTATGCTTTAGTTGCTTTAATTTTCTTTTCTTCTTCTTTCTTCTTCAATAGTTCAACCTCAATGATATTTTGTTATACACTTTCAACTTCTTTCCTTTATTGATCTTTTGAACTTGTACCTTATGTAGTATTTTGATCTTTGGGATTTAATCTCTCCCAACATTCTTTGCAAGAAGTAGAATTTTCATAAGGAAACTCATGACCTCACTATTCATGAGCATAAGGACAATTAACAACAACATAAAGGTTATGCTTCAAAACTAATCCCTCAGGATCATGCTTCTTGAATTGAGCTTGTGGGAATATGTACTCCAACATAGGATTTTCTTCTTGTCTTTCTTGTTTGGAGTTACTCAACCATAATTTCCAATATACATATTATGAGGAACGAATACTTTCCTCTTAGAATCTTTTGCTAGAGAGACATTGAAATCATGGAGGATATTTGGTATTTTATCTCCCCTAGCATCGACCCATTTGGGACATGTTTAGGATAAATATGAGGAGGGGTAGTCACTCCATATATTCTAAGATAAGTATGATACTCTTTCAAATACCAACTTCCAATGCTTCTCAGATAGGTCATAAATTCCTCAATTAATCTAGGGCATTGATTGATATATATATATATATATATATAATGGAGTGAAAAAGTCATCACACAAATATGCATAATTTATCTTATACTTATTTTCCCATATCCCTATGTAGTAAACATGAATAAGACTCCTAATTATATTCCTATTCCAATTTAGTCTTGGGAAATAATTGCTTTCACAAACAATATCAAGCAAATAAGCATCCTTGTAAAAAGTAAGAAGAATCTCATAAATTGGTTTATTAGCCTTTTTAATGGATCTTTTCTATGGCATGTTTTGAAATTGCAACCCAATGAATGCATAACCACTTGTGATTACAATATTCACAACTTATACTCACACATCTTTAAATTTGATATTACCTACACACTAAAGCAATGTCATAAATATAAGTATCTCTTAGATTTTTCATCTTGTACAACCCATCACTCTTGGAAAATAATCTTTTATCCTCAACCCACCAACCTGCTACCATCACTCTTGGAAAATAATCTTTTATCCTCAACCCACCAACCTGCTAAGATCTTTAAAATCATGATCTTGATGAATTTTATCTACAAATCTAACGATCATATAATGTTCAGGTTGGTGCAATCTATAATATTTCCCCAATTCATATGGTTGTAAGGGGGCAATACATTTTCCCTCGTCTTTTATGCCAATTCTATTTTCTATATCATTGTGTTTAATAATTCATTTTATGGCCTCATAACATGACAACATAGGGGTTATAGTAGCAATAGTATGCGAGTGTGACCTTCTGATAGTATAAAATACAAAGTCGTCTATGTTCTCGATTGTTGGGTCACTAAGTGGGATAACATCAGGATAATCCTCCTCTCTATATTTCTTATATATGTTACCCCATCCTAGAAAATTTTCCTAAGCACTAATGAAGGATTCAATATCCTTAAATATGGGCCTAATTAGATATATATTAGGTTTATCTAGTTGAATCATAGACGTATAATGTTCTAAAGTGACTTCCATATCACTATCAATCAATTTTGCAATATTGGAAACTTCAACAATTGATTTCTTTCATTTTGGGGATTGCCTTGAAGTCTCGGGAGTAGATCTTCTGGGATGCTAATGTCTATAATCAAAATTGACCTAAAATTACTATTTATATAAAAATTATATTCTAAAAAACCCATACTATATTTAACTATTCATGGATAACAAAAATGAAACTTCTTAAACAAAGCTTTCTATCAAATTCATATTATATTTAACAATTCAAAAAAAACATTTAAAATATCCTTTAACATAATGATTTAGCAATGGAACTAAACAATATGAAGCTCATTGGTTTTTACCTGAAGCAAGCACAAAGAAAGAGGAACTCACTATGGATTTTCCTTTGACACTATGGCCTAAAAGGATGCTATAGAATCTCCTACCTTCTCTATTATGCTCTCAAATTACCACTCTTTGGATGCTCTACTCAACTCTGGAATAAGTACAATACAAAAGAATGGAACCCCTTTCTCCTCCTAGCGACCCAATATTTAACATGGCTCAATAGTTGTCTAGGGTTAGGGATTTGACTTCCTCAACCCTCAATTAGTGATAAGGTATGGAACTTTTGGAATGTTCTTGAAATTTCACATGTGGATATCCCCACATGTTTGATTAATGGGGGTTGACATGGCATCCACTCATACCATGGTGGTCAAGAAGGTAGGTCAACTTGTGTGAGGCATAACTTTTGCATACGAGCTTTGATTGAGGTGTTGTTCATACCATTGGAAGGGTCTCAGAGTGTAGAAATCCGTCACGGGTGTGGGAATAAATTTTGGACATTATAACCCCCAAAAATGTCATTTAATGCCTCAAAATGGCTCAGGAAGGTTCTGGACCCCAATTTTTCAAATTGGTACCTATCACTAAAATGACCCTGCAAGTTGATTTCTCCAACTTTTTCCACCTAGAAAGTACCAAGATAGATGACAAATTGTATGATGATCCAATCCAGATCACCAATAAAAGTGGAAAGTTACTTATGCTATGCAATTTTTTAGAATATTTTTGAAATCTTTAAACATTTTTTAAAAAGTTGACAATCACAAAATCTAAAAAGAAAATAAACTTGTTAAGATAAAAACTACTTAAAAAAATTGCTCAAAGTAAGGTTTTAATCGATATTTTAAAAGAAAAGATTTCAAAAAAGAAAAACCAAAAAAGGTAGAAGAAAATGGAACCCCAAAATTAAAAAAAAAATTAGGGTGTGTTGAGGTCTCAATGGACTTCTAGATTTGTTGAGTTCTTTGCATTGATTTGAGACATTAAGCATTTAAAGTTTTAATGTGCATTTGATTACGATCATGTCTAAGTAATGCCCTTACAACCTTTCAAGGAGATCTTGGTTCAAATCCCACACCCATTCAATTTTTCTTTATTAATTAAATTTCAAATGTTATTTTTTTTTAATTTATTAACAACTTTCATGGTTGTCCCTACTTTCTTAAAAATTAGTAATTTTGATTTTAATTAAGTTTAAATATTAAAATATGTTGATAGAGCATCAATGTTGTAACACACTCATAGGTGCCACGTGTTATGTTCCTCATTATCACCAGCCATTAGGAAGACGTCACATAGCACATGACACATCAACTTTCAACTCTTTACGGAATTGATATACCAATGCCCATCGATGTCTTCCTTAGAGTGTTAGTAGAATGGAAACTTTGGACCGACATCATTATCATCTTTCCAATACCAAACTTTGTAGTCAAATTTAGTAGTGTAAATTATTAAAAAAAAAAAATGTGCTAAAATTTTGACTAGTGGATCTATTCTATGATATTTTTAAGAAGACACTACTTTTGGATTTTTTCTTCACGGTGAAATTTGAATATTATATTATTGTTGTTTACTTGGGGTTTCTCATTGCCTACTCCTATCTTAAAAGTTGTTGAATTTTGTCCTTATCCTACATATTTATTTGCTCCATAGATTCATTTGGAAAATGGATAAACTAAGGAATAAACTAAAGCAAAATTAGATCATGTTTGCTTCATTATTCATTGGCTTCCGCTTCTCAAGGTAGGTTTTTTGTTCTTAATTAAATACATTACTTTTCTTCATTGTGTTGCCTTGTTTTATCAATTTGTGTTACTCTTAAATATATTGCCTTGCCTTCACCTTGGAATGAATGACAAAAAATTTTGACGATAAATTCCATTTTAAAACATTATAATTTATATAGTAGGTCATTCATAGTTGTTAAGCACCTTGCATTATGCTCGCTCATCTTCATCTTTTGTAATAATTTTTTTTTGGTCTTTGAGGTCATCTTTTGTAATAAATTTGTTTTTTGGTCTTTGAGGTTGATGCTAATAAAATTCAATTTTGTATAGTTTAAATTTTGATAGATGAATTTGGTATAGTTTAAATTTGGGTAGATTCATGAAAATAAAAACAAACTAAAAAATATAACAATTTTTTTTTTTTTGGTCTTTGAAGTTGAAGTCAACAAAATTCAATTTTGTATAGCTTAATTTCTGATAGATTCATGACCATAAGAACAAACTATGTTCTTTAAGGTTGATGTCAACAAAATTAAATTTTATATAATTTAAATTATGATAGATTCATGATCATAAGAACAAACTAAAAATATATATACAAAAACTAAGCGTTGATTTCATTAACAAAAGAGTAAGCGTTGATTTCATTATAAATGTGAGAAATTATTTTGTTAGTTGCATTAATGATGTTGCTTAGAATCCATGTTTTCTACTAGAATTCATGTTTGGTTTTAGATTTTATTCAAACAATATTTGTTCATTCCATATTCCAATTATAACTTTGTTATAAGTAATTTCCATTTTAATCAAATCATTTTCAACCGTAGTTTTGTTCTATTGAATATTTTTTACGAACTTATTGTAATCCACTAACTCCATTATCTTCATTGTAAATTGATCTTCAACCTTCATCTTAGCTTTATAATCACATGCAATACACATAGTTAGTGATTTTAATATAAATTTAGGAACAATGGTAAATAATGTAAATTTAAGAACAATGGTAAATGATTATTTATAGAAAGATTTTGAATTTACCAATATTGGTCACTCATATTTTCTTTTGTAAAATAATATTTAGGAATTTGTTTCGAGCTATATCATTGATACTTATTTTAATTGTATCTATCTCTTGAAATTGAAGGCTTGATTTCATTCTCATGACCAGATTAAGCATACTATTTATAATTAAATTGACCTTGGCCTTTGGGAAAAAGAACTGTTAACTCATTAAAAAAAAATTTATTATTATTATTCTTATTTATGCTCTTTTCTAAGTATTTTTCAATATTTAGTGATCTTAAGATGCTATCAATAATGTCAATATAAATGTCTTTTCCAATAACATGTCAATAAATCCTAGTCATAATGACTATATATATTCAATAACATTCATTTTATTTTTTGAGAAGAAAACAATCTATCATGTTATGTTAAAATCGCCTTAGTAGTCACTTCACTATCATATATATATATATATATATATATATATATATATATATATATATATATATAAAGNNNAAGTGACTACTAAGACCATTTTAACATTTTTTAACATAACATGATAGATTGTTTTATTCTCAAAGAAATAAAATGAATCTACTTTTTCTAGTTTATTTATGATATTATACTTGCTCGCAAAGAAAAATAAACATAGAAACAACATTACCATGATGAGAAAATATGTTCACATGTAATGCACCTTCTCCTATGAATTGTTCCCGCATAAGTGACAAATATAATGTCTTATTGCATATAATCACTCCCCATTGCCAAAATGATTCATGATACACTAATATACCAAGGTAGGAATGAGTGCCACATACTTTTACCCCAACCAACCTTATGGATAAGATTAAAAAGACTCCATATCTTACCCATGTGACTCTTTAACAAAGGATGGATCCAATAATGCTAGGGAATATTTCATGTGGAGAATGGAATAAAAACTTACTTGGGGTTATTTCATTATTTCTAGTATGGAACCCTCCAAATCAAGAATGGAATCACACTTACTTATGACTATTTCATTACTTCTCTTTAGGTTGGGACAAGTAACTTAGGTTTTCTAGGAATAATTTTCCCTTAGGTCATGATGTGTGAAATTTGTGACAAGGGTGTACAAACTACACTAACTTGATGGTTGTTGTTGGCACAGGGGTAGACCCAGGGTTCAACGCTTCAACATCGTACCAACAAAACCCTAACTATCGGCCCTTTCGGCAACACCTGCGAAGCAGATGAAGTCCCACCCAAGGTAGAGGTGGGGGGGTTGCAGGACTCAGGTGTCTACAACCAAGCTAGGACACAAATCTGTGATTACAACACTTAATAGAACACTTAAACAACAATATGCATTAGTTCTTGAATCCCATTCACATCGCAGATCAAACCCTTAATACAGATAAGCGCAGTAACAATAAAGATCAAATACTTCCCATCACTTAGCACATAACATTAGATCAGATCTAGAATTCATCTACGATCAATATAGCACTAAGCATCCATACATCCATCCAACATATATAAATATCAATACACTAAGAGATAAACAACATAAACAACATCACAACATTGCACAAAGCACATCAACGCGGGATATACGAGGTTCACCCCAGTGTGGGGCTACGTCCACCAAATTCTCCTTCTTCTTTATTAGTCTTCGATCTCCTTACATTCATCTGCTCCTGTGCACAAAGCCACAGAGCCCAACTTCACAGTGGACATGTGATCTGCGCACTAGATCCACCTTCCTCAAAATCAGGTCAAGGCACAGAGCCAACTCCTTGATAGCACAAAGCCTTACACAGTATGTATGCACAAAGCACTTACAACTTCTTGCACTGAGCCAATATTAACCTACTATGCACTTATCCACTAGTAGTTATGCACTAAGTCGATTCTAGTACTTCTTACATCACTAGCTACTTATTTATACATTTACACAAAGGCTTAAAACATGAGTAAACCCATGGGTCGACATCCTATACCTATTACATAAACCCTAAAATCCTTTGTTGGGTCCACAAGCCCGCAAAATGAGTGAGATCCCGCGATCTCTGCTCCGCCTGGGCGCTCCATCTTCGACCAACCTGTCGAAGTCCCAAAAATGGTCAAACATGACCAATGTTTCCTCAAAACTTGGTCAAGGGCCAACAGACCCCCAACACTCACCTGTGACTCCTCCTGAGTCACTTAGATCTGGGCAACACTGCTTCAAATGCCTCGAGCTTGGATCGATATTCCTCGACTTGTTGCTTCGCCAGAGCTTCCTGCTCGGTGAACCCCTGAATCACTTGCTCAGTAATAGGCCCTTCCAGGTGTTGTTCCATTGTCGCAACCAGTTAGTCTAGTTGTGACCCTTGGCCTTCAATCTCTTCAAAAAGCGTGTAGGCTTCGTCCTGCATCAACTAGAGTCTCTATGTCACATCCATGACTTTTCTCTGGATAGCAGTAATCTGTTGTTGAATTGCATGTTGTTCCTGTGATCTTTTCATCTTCTCGACTACAGTAAGCAGCTTCATCTACACTTGCACGGTGGATGCCTGCTGCTTCGCCTCCTGGAGTTGTACTTCCAATTTCCTCAGCTCTGGATCTTTTGCAAGGCGCTCATAGGTCTGCGCACTTCGATCACTCAGTTTCTTACACTCTGAGGCGAGTGTTTTGATTCTTTCTATTGTGTTCCTGGCAGCTTCCTCCCTTTGGTCGTGTACTTCTTGCAGAGTGCTCAGCATTGCTTGGATCTCTATCTCCATTACCCTTGCTTGAAGTTGTTGAATGGCCTCAGTGAGCTTCCCCACTTGTATCTTGGTTGAATCTTCTTCCTCCTGCGCCAAGCCCGACACAAAGTGAAGTGCTTTAGTTACTACCTTTTTTATTGCAATCTGCTCTACAAGCAGTTGGTATTTTTCTTCATGTATCTTCGCATTGTTCTTCTCGAACATCGCCCTGATTTCATCTTTCTCCTACTGCGCAACTCGAAGTTGCTCTAAGACCTCCTCCTTTTCTTGCTTCACATATTCGGTATCCTTCTCCTTTTCTTCTTGGACTCAACAAAGTCGAGCCTCTGTTGCATCTGATAATCTTCATAATTGGGTAGGCTCATCCCCCAATTCTGCAATTTCCATTGAAGAAGGCGCAGTAGGTACTGTGCGGCTCGATTAAATGGCGTGTTGTATGTCCTTGAGATCTTTCGTTATTCTTTCATACAATGTTTCTTACTTTGCTTCATGTCTCTACAGGATATCCTCTGAAGCGTCCTCCACGGTTGCGATGATGAGATCGACATCGTCCACTATGAGCACATTCTTCGACTGAGGCTTATTGGCTCGGGTCTTCTTCCGTGCTGAGTGTTTCTGCGGAGAAACCTTCATTTTCTTCGATGTTTCGGCCTCAGTAGGGAGGTCCTTCAACGGTGTCACTTCACCTTTTTCTTTCTTGTCTCCCTCTTCCCTTCCTTCTTCTTGGTTCACTTTGTCTCCTCCTCCTCCTGTAGGCGAGTCAAGCCTAGTCTCCTCTAAGGCGTTGTCCTCCTCATCGGTTTCTATGTTCTGCACTTTCTCATTTTTCTTCTTTTTCTTCGCGTTGGCCTGTCCATCATGTTCGACCTGGGTGACCAATGGACTTCCGATGATGTCGGGGTCGAAGAGTTCTGCATCATCCACTAGTACAAGGAACTCTATACAAGGAACTCTGTTGGCCATTCTTTAGTGATCTCTTCCATGTCTTCATCAGTCAACTTATATTAGGACTGCAACTCCTCCTTGCTTTCACCCCTTCGCGCGGTGATGTAGATAAAGTGTCAATCTCCGTGGAACTTCGCTAGCAGCCTGTACTGATGGTAAGTGTTAGGTGTCATTCGTGGGAATGCTTCAATAGCATGATTCAACTGTAGGTATTAAGCATGGAACGTTGTGTTCAATTTCCACTGCTTCGCCATATCATTCGTGTACCACAAGGTGGAGAACCTTGCGGCCAACGACTCTGATGGCTCAACTTTGAGGAATGTCACTCCTTCTGGCATCTGCCAAGCAAAAAAGATGATCAATATTAGTAGCCAACTGAAATGAAACTCATATCCTTGATCTTGTGCTTCCCAGAAGTCCTTCTCCAACTCATTAACGAGGTAGCTCGCCCAATTCATTTGCATTCCTTCAATGCACTTCCCTGCGAGGTATACTACAAATCCAATGACCTGTGTCGGATGGTTCTTTCCGATGATCTTGCCAACTATAAGCTGACAAGCAAGGCGTACTGTGCCATCTTGGATGGAGACTACCTTGTAGCCTCGCTTTCCCTTCTCTACATCACCATAGTCTTCCTTTATGTGTTGTGTCTGGGAGCGATCTCCAGCCTTCCTTGGGTAGAATTGTTGAGGGTTTGGTCCCTGCATGCTTAGTCCTATGATGAGGTGGATCAACGTTGAATCCACAGTGATGCGCCTATAAAGCCATAGATAGCCTCTGTGATATCATGACAGGAGGAGTTTAACGCAGGCGTTAACCTCTTGATGTTGGCCAAAGTGAGGGATCTTCATCACATTCATGATTGTCGATTGTGTGATATCCTTTATCCACAACTGGGAGACTATGCGCTGCTTCTTCCCAGTTGTCTTCATCAAATACCGATGCGGTGTGAGCATCGCATAGTTCTTTCGGTCTCCGAGGTTGATGTCGTTGTTCTTTAAATCTAGAATATGTCCTAATTGGGGTCCAACTGCGCGTATCCCCTTCGGGAGGTACACAATGATCAGTGTGTACTTGAAATCCTATGGGATGTTGTCGCGGTTAACCATGCCAGTCAAACGCGGGATGTATTCTGGCAAGGCTGATGGGATCTGCTTCGCATTAGCCAGATCATCGCAGTGCTTGCTTCACTTCTCAGCAATGCGGCTAGAACGTCATCCAGTCTATGGGGATGCTTGCAATCTACTATTCGACGATGCATGTATTCCCACAGACATGACTCTCTCAGTCATGAGGTTTACAATTATTTCCTCCACTGACTTCTCTACTGCGCTACGTTTTCCCGGCATGCACACTCGTAATCAAATAACTCGGGTAGGCGAACAGAAAAATGAGGTAATCAGATGGATGGTGAGGTTTAGAAAGAACAACGCAATACAATGGATTCTACATTAGCTCAGATATCACGGTTTACAAAAAGTGGTATCGGTGCAACGTCCAACGGGTTAAATAAGAAACATCGTAGGGGATTCCTCCAATGGGTAGGAACGCCTCAATTAATACGAATCCATCCATTATGGCGCGGTCCCAATGGTCCAATGGTGATATTTTCGGCAATAACTATGTTTCTAGTCTTTCTAGAGCGTTATTCTAATGGTCGGGGCGCCTCCAACGGTCATATAGCTTTGTCGTGGTGAAGTCCCATTCTATGTTGTTCTGTTATTCCGGTGAAGTTCGAGTTCTGCAGATCTGCCTCCTGCGAAGTCTTTTCTGGAATTTCCCGTAGTTTTTCTAACTTGGCTTTCTTCTTATCGAGCTTCCTTGCCTTCTTTCCCATGATCTGAGTCTCTGGATTCCTCTTTCCATTCTTATTCGTATTTGTTCTTAGCGTAGTGACTTCGTGTTGTTGATGTTCTTTCAAAGGGTTCAAAGATAATACCTCTTTGCTTACTAGGTCCTCGGTGGACATACTTTCTTCTTGCATGGACAAGTTCTTTAAGTCTTCTTGTGTTCTTTCGACTTCAACAGCTAATTCTCTTTCATTTTGTTGCTTCGACTCAACTTCTCATTCTTCTATCAGTCGATCTATTCTTTGAGCTATGAAATCCCTTAGTTCTTGCTTTTTCTTTTCTATGACTTCCTCCTCTTCTTTCTTTCTGGTCTGATCCTTCTCAATCCAAGTCTTTCCTAAAAAAAGTGGAAAGGGGGTGTTTCTCTCAACAAATTCACTGATGCGATGGATAAAGGAAATAGGATCCACCAGTGGGTGAGAAAAGAAGTAGAACCTATTTCGTTGTTTGACCCTAGAAAAGAGAAAGAGACATATATGCAAGAAAGGAAGGAAGTGATAGGATCAGAATAGATATCATCGAATTCAAGCATGCCTCCTTTGTATGACAAGATACTAGTGTATGATATGCCTCCAGTCTATGATCATTCAGAAAGGCAAGTTGATAAGGTAAGAACTTTGAATTTTTTTTCTAAAACGTTGTTTAGAGATAATGAAGTATGAGTCTCCTTTGAGTATGTTGCACGGAATGATCAACCTTTGCACCCAATATAAAGTGATACCTTTCACACACCGAGCAGTTAACCAGGTGCAATGAAAGAAAATAATGAATAGGGAGTTTCAAATCAATGCGTAGATAGGAGACTATGACATGGAAAATATTATTTTAGATCTAGGTTATGATGTGAGTGTCATTCTAAAACATACCTAGATGAAGTTAATCTGGTCTCCCATTCAATTAAGGTTATAAAATAAGCATAATATTGTTCCAATTGGAAGGTTGGCAGGGATAAGTGTTAGTATTGATGGAGTCCACAGCTTGACTGATTTTGAAGTGATCGAGATAGTGGATGGTAACACACGTTACCAAACACTACTTAGACTTGATTGGGCCTTTGAAAACTAGACTATCATTGATTTGAAGAAGAGACAGATGATATTTGAAGTAGAATACTTGAATGTTACTACACCATTGGATCCTATTGAAGGAAGAATATATGTAGAGCCAATAAAGGGAAAAGAGCTCAACAACTTGTATAATATGACTGCGTGGATGGATTATTATGTGAATCCTATGGCTGATGGTGTACTTAGTTGGAGAAGTATTAGTTCATGTGTGTAAGATTTATAACATGAAGTGTATACAAGGAAATGTGCTCGGATTACCCGCGCCTTGTGATAGATTGGAATTGAGGTATGACAGACTAACCGATGTAGCTTATTTTATAATAGAATTTGAATTGAAAATATCAAATCAACAAAGATTACTATCTTTAGACATTGAATTGAAAGTGACCCCGACAAGATGGTGGGATAAGCATAAGGATGGAATAATATATTGGTAGCAGTGCATAAGGCTATTACAGGTCAAGTTCAGGACAAAGAATGAAGATACTATGTAGAAGTATATAGGATTGAGTTGTTTGATGGATCATGTTACACAATTCATTGCAACATGGAGTAAATTACCTAGGAAAGAATGTATGCACTTTGTTTTACACAACTTGGACACAATCCCGAAGAATTGGTATTTAGAACTGGAAGTGCACAGAGAAATTCTAGATTGGGAAGAACTGACTCGTAATTTTAAGGTAAATTTTAGTTTTGAATATGAGACCCCTTTAGTAGACACATCTTTGCAGGTTATCAAGGACAATATAATTATATCAGAAGAAACGATAGAACTAGTAATTGTATGTATCACAAATAGATCTACTGCAACGGTTGAAGAATTTTTGCATTGTTATAATGTTGTTGAAGAAGACCAAGGGGAAAAAGATCCAAGAAATGTGAAAATACTTGAAACCGAAGGATAAAGCATAGTGGAAGGTATAGAGCTTGAATTGACTGTATATGAAAAACCATTGAGAATGCACAAAGTAAATATTGGTACCAAAGATAATCCCAAGTTTGCGAACATAGGAGACTATTGGAATGACAAAATTGTTGAGAAGATAATTGATTTACTGCATGAATATCACGACCTATTTCCAACCACATTTTCATAGATGAAAGGGATTTTTGGGGAGCTAGGAGAGATGAATATCCCATTGAATCCAAATGGCAAGCCACTGAAGAAGAGACCATACATATTGAACCCAATGTATAAGAAAAAGGTGAAAGCGGAGATAGATAGGATGTTGGAAGACACAATTATTGAACCTGTCATAGAATCAGAGTGGATTATTCCAATGGTGGTTCGGGATAAGAAGACATGAGGGATCATATTTTTTGTATATATGAGGAAATTAAATGACACTTTCTTACATGATTCATTTCTGACTCCATTTACAGATGAAATCTTGGATAATGTAGGAGGACAAGAAGTTCATTCATTCACTGATGGATTTTCAAGGTAACATCAAATCAAGATTGTGTAGGAAGATAAATATAAGACTACATTTGCAATAGAATGGGGATGTTACTAGTACACAGTGATGCATTTTGGATTGAAGAATGCACCAACAATATTCTCTAGAGTAGTGGTAGCAACATTTAAAGAATTCATTCATAAGTTATTAGAAGTATACTTAGATTACTGGACGATGTTTAGCTTGTTGAAAGAACATGTTGAGACTTTATGCTTGATGTTGGATAGGTGTAGGAAGTTTCATATATATTTGAATTTGAATAAGTTCATTTTTTGTGTGTCGTTTGGTATCTTACTAGGCCATGTAGTGTTTAAGCAAGGACTGTTGGTGGATCCTGTGAAGATTGTTGTGATTGTTGATTTACTACCGCCGACTTCAGTGCGACAATTACAAGCAACGTTGGTTCATACATGATATCGCGGGAACTTCATTAGGGGATATGCGCAAATCACAACCCCCATGGAAAGATTACTAAAGAAGGAGAACAATTTTCAATGGAATGAGAAATGTCAGAAAGGTTCAGATACTTTGAAGCAGAAATTGTTTACCATGTCAATTTGGATATTTCCAGATTTGAAGGAGTTTCATGTTCACGTGGATGCATCCTCTGTAGCATTAGGCGCCTTTCTATCTCAGTGGGGATAAAGATATATATATCATCCCATTGCATTTTCAGGAAGGAAGTTGTGAACCACTGAACAAAATTATATTACTACAGAACATGAAGGATTAGCAATGGTGTATGCATTGCAAAAGTTTAGACATTATTTGTTGGGCTCACGTTTTAAGATCTATATAGATCATTTTATGCTGAGATACTTAGTTAATAAGCTAGTGTTGGAGGGGAGAATATGCAGATGGCTATTATTTTTTCAGGAATATGACTTTGAGGTAATTGTGAAACCAGGGAAATTTAATTCAGGACCTGACCACTTATCGCGCATAATATCAGGAGAAGATGCAGGAAACTTGGATGTCAGTCTACCAGATGCACACTTATTTGCAGTAAATATGGCTGATGATTATTTTGCAGATATAATCCAGTTCTTGAGCACAAGGATATCCCCACCAAACTCTATAGTTTCATAGAAGAAACAATTAGTAGTGAAGGAAGCAGACTATCAACTGATAGCGGGAAATTTGTACAAGTTAGGAACATATGGTATTCTGCGATGATGTGTATTAGAGCATGAAAGACATATGATATTCTTAGAGGCACATGGAGGGGTTGCAGGAGGTCATCATGCAGGGAAAGAAACAGATATGAATATTTTTCACGTAGGACTATGGTGGCCTACCCTTCATAAGGATGCAAAATAATTATGTCAGACATGTGATGTCTATTAGACACGTGGGAAGCCTTCTAGGAGAGATGAGATGTCATTAGTACCGTAAGTGACATTACAATATTTTGATAAATGGTTCGTTGATTTTGTTGCATTGAGTAATCCACCAGCAAAGAGGTCAGGATCCAGATACATCATTACTGCGACAAATTACTTGACATGATGGGATGAAGAAGAACCAGTCAAATATTTCAACGCGGAGAAAGTTACATGATTTTTGTTTGAAACTGTAGTTACAAGGTTTGGATTCTCCATATCACTTATGAGTGATAAGGGAACCCATTTTCTAAATAAGACGATTGCAACTTTGACAAGGGAGCTTCAGATTCATCATTAGAAGAGCACACTATATCATCCTCGGGAAAATGGAATAGTGGAAGAATTTAATAAGATCCTAGAGCATGCACTAATGAAGGTGTGTAATGTAAGTTGAGACGATTGGGACTTGAAGATTATAGAATTACTATGGGCATATAGGACTACAAGTAAGATTCAGATGACATGAAAAACACCATTCATATTAGTGTATGGCCAGGAAGCAATTATGCCTATGGAATTCATTGTGCCGAGTCTGCACATTTCCACACTGACAAAGCTTACAGATTCGGGCTCAATAGAGAATTAGAAGAAGATTGTTTTGTCATTGGATTTCATCAGCAAGTTCAGAAAGCACACAAAAAATCCTGGCATGACAGACACATTAAACAAAAGAAGTTCCAGATAGGAGACTTAGTTTAGCTTTATGACAACAAGTTTTTGCAGCACCCTGGAAAGTTTCAGATCCATTGGTTAGGTCCATATGTGATCATATTTTTGATAGACATAGATGAGTTTAGGGGCTAATTTTCCATGGTTTTTCCCAAAACAAGATTCACTAATTTCCATTTTTTCTAAAAATGATTTGCCCAAATTCCATAGAATAAAATTATTTTACCTTAAAAATCGCCAAAAGTTTATAAAAACTATAGAAAATCCTTAGAAATTTGAATATTTTTACAAATCTATCACCAAACATTTTACATTTTGCATATTAAGGACTAGTAAGATTAGCCCAGTTTACTACATTTTAATATAAATTTCCATCCTTAAAATCATCTGTGGTGACAGAAATAGGTGCAGTCCAGTTGGAAAAACTGAATGGGAAAGTTGTGGAAGGATTGGTTAATGATAATCGACTGAAATTGTATAGGGACAACCATGATTCTGCGCACTAGTCTGAGTGTGCAGTATGTGTACCATAATATATGTATTATAGTGTACTATAGAAGAAAAATAAAAAGAAAAGAAGAAAAGAAACAAAAGTGTTTGAGTTAAGAGACCGAAGGTTGAAGTTATGCATAAGGTATTGTTCAAACTAAGTAAGGAGAGAAACATGAAAATGTCCCAGATATGTAGAAAAGAAGAAGAAATCGTGCACAGGAAGGTGGATGGACTCGCGATAGAAAATCGTGCAAAAGAAGATAAACACATTAAAGAAAAGATACAATGGGACAAGCATCTAAGAGTAACATGACGACAAGGTAGTAGAGCCACGTAGTCATAAATGAAAAACAGTAAGAGGATTTTGACAGGCTGGAAAATATATCGTATGATCCATCAGAGGATATGAAGTTCATGAAGAGCTAGGGAAAGGATTGAATGCGAATGCAAGTGGATTAGACTGTAGGTTTGGGCATGAAGAAGAATAGAAATAACTGGTGACAGGATATAAAAGCAGATGAAGGGTCAACAGGGAAAGGTTATTGTTTTTCAATCATTTCAGAGAGATAGAATGAGACAAGCGAGTTTGAGAGAGTTGAGCAAGAAAGTTGCAGACGTGAGTTAGTTACAAAGAACAATGGTGCCACCGAAGATAGGAGAATATTCATCACAACAGAAGAAACAATGCACCAGGAAAACATCGATACATGTATTCAAGGAAACTTCGAGAGCATAAGTGTCAAAGCTAATCTCGATCAAAATTTTGAAGGATTATGTGCCACCAAATAATTCAAAAGCGAAGCAGGTTAAGTTACCAAAGGAACTAACGTATGAACTTGTTGAACTAGAGATCCCATTAGGGGTAATCATTGAAGACGATATGTTAGGTGCAGTAGGAAATCTAAAGTATGCAAACCATGACTTGATAGATGTAAATAATTTTATAGAGTTGGCACCAGATAAGTACAAGATCGTAAATCCCACCCTGGATTCACAGGAAGCATTAGTAGAACCACGGGAATGGGAAGCATGGCTAAAGAAAACATTCATTTTGAATTTGTTAGACATTCCACATTTAGGTAGGAGCACGGAGATAAACATATGTGTCAAGTTGTTACTCAGTTGCATCCTTGGAGGATTTTTATGGTTGGGCAGGTCGATGTCAATAGACACTGAAATCATCATGCATACCACTGGGTTACCATCAGCAGGGGAAGACCCACTGCCATTATTCACAGACAAGTTGAAGGAGAAGGCATTCTTAGAAAGAATGAAGGAAAGTATGACACATTTAGAGGAGCGTGCGGTTTGGACATTGCAAGTATTAATGATGATATAGGTAGGTTCACAACGCAAGTGTTGTCCTACAAGTTGTTGAGGAAATGTCGCAAAGATCAAGTACCAACTTGTGTAATAGAAGCAGTCGAGAAGTGTGTTGTAGGAGTACAATTGAACTAGGCGACGTTCATATTGAACAAGTTTTTTATGGACCACGGGGTCACACAAGATAAGGGAATATAATTCCATTATGCATGGTTGTTGATATTGATTGTATTAGTGGCTTGGAGAGAGCTGGAGGACACTCAATTTCTGGGAGATGTGAAGAAACCATGTGTAGTGAGATATGTGAACTTGTGGCATACTGCACACAAGGAAAGACAATTGCATAATAACATCACATTCTATGTTTACAAAGAGGTAATTCGATAGAGAATTCAAGAGACACTGTGCATACTACCATAGGTAGTGGAAGCATACAAGGGTATTATGCATTTTAAAGTAGGAAGACACCACATGTATATTCAAGCCAAGAGGGACCTAGATCAACAGTGGTTTCCGAGCAGGTATAGATTGACAAAAGATGAGGTTGGGCAGATTGTGGAAGAGAAGAAGAATGGAAAACACTAGTACCATAAATAGAGAAACCACAAAAGGAGATTGAACTAGAGAAGGAGACAGAACCAGAGAATGATATGAAAGAAGAAGAAGAAGCACATGAAGGACAAGGAAATGTCATAGGAGAAACGCATAAGATAGTACCATGCCCTGGAGAGAAGAGGAAAGAGCATGATAAGGGGAAACTAGTACACCAATGGAAGAAGAGGAAAGCATTAAAGGAAGTGGTCACCCAAGCCTTGATAGAAGATGACTTATAAAATATAGGCGATCAAGTAAAGGAAGTGACAGACAAAGTGTTTCAATGCACACCACAAAAACAAGAAGAGATACAAACATATGTGCACGAGAATATCACTTCATTGTGTCAATTTTTGGAAGCATCCAAGATAACACCAGAGCAAAGGACCAAGGAAGAATAGATGGAGAGTACAACAAAGATTACAGAAGCAAGAGAAGAGATATCTCACCCATCAGAAGCATCAAGAGAGCACAAATTAATGAAGTTATCGATAGGATAATTAGAGTTCCCATCGGCAAAGATTTAGGAGAAAGCACAAGAATTAAGTTGTATTGACTTAGTCTTGTCGTAGTTGTCGAGGAATGTATTAAAGAGTTTGGAAATAATTGTTACACAAGAGATAAATTTGTGCGCAGAGTCGATGGTAATTCAATTGACTAAAGTGATAAATGATAAGGCAACATTGAATATAGAATACAACAAAGTTATGATGGAGTGGGATGAGGCCGAACAAAGAGAAGGAATGTTGAAAAACGTAGTGCAGGAAGTGCACAAGAATTTTCCAGAGATACCAATAGAAGTTGACACTCCACTAGAAGAAAAAGTGTCGAATATTAGAGAATCCATTCGATGATTCTGCACAAAGACAATAAACTTTGAATCAAACACAATGCCAGGAACTCCACCTAAGAAACGGGAGAAAAGAGAGAAGATAACGACAACAAAAGTAGAAAGTATCAAGAGTTTGGAGGAGGAGTGTGCTAAGTTGTATGAAGAAAGCACACAAGTATGGACTCAGCTAACAAAAGATGAAAAGTTGCAAGGAATAGGGTAGACGTTGTAGGCCACGCTAGAGAAGGAACACAATTTTAAAGAGATGACGAGCACTCTGACAACAATAGAAAAGATGGTTTCAATCGTGGAGAATAGGAAGCTATGCTTAGACATAAACCAAATGAGAATAAAATAATAGACTCGTGCACGGAAGATCGAGATGTTGCAAGAGGAACCGTCCAGGGTAACAGAGGAACATGCAGTTGCATAAGCCATTGTGAAGCAGGCAGTGCAAGATAATACAAAGAAGTTGAAGACACACATTACTGTAGAGACATTAGAGGAAATTTTGCAGCGGGAAACCCAAGTAAAAGAAAAGGTTGTGACTGCAAAAGAAACATTCTAGAAGTTCATGGAGACATGGACAAAGATCTAAAGTGGCTCGAGACGAGCCATAGGTGAGTGTTGGGGGCCCATTGGAGCATGATATTTCAGGACCAATTTCAGGAATCGTGGAGGAACAAATTGTGGGACAAGTCAATTGAGGAGTTGCGTGCACATAATAAATGAAGAGACTTAGCATATTTTCAGGGGTCAGTGAGTGTGAAAAGAGGAATTTAGTTAGGCCTCTTGGTCTATTTTGTAACAGGATAAGCCCTAATGTTAATGTATAAATATGTATGGGTTTTGGGTAGAAAGCAAGTTTTTGGGAGAGCATGTTGTGGATGAGTAAGTTCTGAGATAAGTGTGCACTATATGCGTGAACGGTAAGGGCACGTTGGGTTGTAACTGAGATATCATGTATGAGCGTAGTGAAAACCTTTTGTAAGAAATGATGTTGAATAATAATATAAGAATCTCGTCGTTATGGATGTAGCCCAGTTTGGGGTGAACCACATTAACTATGTTGTCTCTGTGTTTTGTTGTGATGTGTTTGTTTAATGTTTTGGTTATTGTACGCACTTAGTAAATGAATGGTTAATATGAATAAGTTGTATGTTAGTTTTGCACACATGATGAATGGTCTAATAAATGAATGTTAAGTATGTTGAATATGATGAATGTCCCCCATTCATCCATGACTGCAAAAACCTAATTCCTATAGTCCCCATAGGTATCTTGGATGAGACTTCACATGCTTGCGGGTGATGTCGAAAGGGATAGAATATTTAGGATTTTGTTAGTGATTTAATGTTGAACACTAGGTCTACCCACTGCGTGCAAACAACCAACATGAAACAGGACGTCCGCACCTTTGTGGTAGAATGTAATATATGTCAATGAAATAAGGGAGAGACTATCAAAACTCCTAGCACACTCCAACTGCTTCTGATTCCACCTATTATTTGGAAAACTATTTCTATGGGTTTCATTGTGGGCTTACCCAAATAAGGAAATAAGTCAGCCATCATGGCGGTAGTGGATTGTCTGTCCAAACACGCTCATTTATGTTCTCTTCAACACCCATTCACAACATCTACAATGGCTCAAAAGCTTTATGGATAATATCTTCAAACTCCATGGAATGCCTAATTCTATTGTTTCTGATCGTGATCCAACTTTTACTATAAATTTTTGGCAAGAAATATTTAGGCTCCAAGGAACCCAATTGCAACTTAGTACAGCCTATCATCCCCAGATGGATGGCTAAATGGAAGTGGTCAACAAGTGTCTAGAAAAATATTTGAGTTGCTTTGCATCTGACTGGCAACATCAATGGGTTTAGTGGCTACCCTTAGTTGAATTGTGGTACAACACCTCTTACCATAAGACCACTCGCATGACTCCCTTTGAAGCAATCTATGGACAAAGTCCACCATCATTTCTCCCATACATTCCAAGCATCTCCAAGGTTTAGGAGGTTGACCACAATCTTACATCTCGCATGACTATTCTTCGTACTCTCAAAGAAAATTTGGTCATGGCTCAAAACCACATGAGGCAACAAGTAGATCAGGATCATTCTAAAAATCAATTTGTTGAAGGGGACCAAGTGTTTCTCTGTCTACAACCGTACAAGCAAACTTCGCTCAAATCTCAACAATGTCAAAAACTAGCCCCCAAATTTTATGGTCCTTATATTATTCTCAAACATGTGGGACCATTGGCCTATCAGTTAGCTTTTCCCAAAACCTCCAGGCTACATCCTATTTTTCATGACTCCTTCCTGAAGAAATTGATTGGCACCAAGTGTCGTGCTCAGACTAGTCTACTAGAGTTGGATGAAGAAGGTTACATTTGGTTGCAGCCACAAGTTGTATTGGACCATTGAGAGAATTGTGTCCATCAGTGCACCATCTAGGAAGTGTTAGTTCAATGGAAGGATACTCCACCAGAAGATGACTCCAGGGAGCCAACTACTATTCTACAGAAATTTCCTCATCTTAAGCCTTGAGGACAAGGATCTTTTTAAGGGAGAGGGCATGTTAGAAAATTAACCTCCCTAACCCTTAACATAGATAGAATAATATATTTTCCATGTAATAAAGACCAACATTATTTAATAAAGCATATTTTATAAATACAAACAGACAAGTATTTAAACCCCCTCCACTCCTTTTATGTCATTTTGCAACAGACAAGTATTTAAACCCAACATTAATTTGCTTAAAAGATGGCCCAGCACACTATGCCCATTGCCAAGAAAACAAATCATAATTTTATAATCATAACTTGGAATTCACAATAGATAAAGATCAATTGCAATTTGTGCAAACCATTTTTGCAAGAAACCTTTCCAAAGCTAACTAAAATCTCTTATGAACAATATGAAAAAGGATGTAGTCTCATCTTTATCTAAACTATAAGAATTCCATGTGCATGGCATTTTTACATCATGAACGTCACATTTATAAAATATTAATATTCAACCACTTTTTTTCTGCAAATACAACAATGCACTAAATGCATGTTATTTCTTTTAAATGAGAACATTTATACAGAACTTTGTATTTTTCCTTTCTTACAAACAACATACAAGCATGCCACACATTTTCCAATGAAACAATGAATCGATTTATTTTCCATTCTAAAAACTTGATTAATTATATTGTGTGTACATGTTAAGTGATACTATTTTACTATTATCAATTTCTAAAAACAAATGTGCACCTATGCCCATGATTAAGATAAATAGATTCACGTATGTATGTATTTTTTATTTTTTTTACATATCATATTATTACATTCTACTTTACTTTTTCAAATGAAATGTATGACCTGTGCAATGGCTTTATGATTTCATTGACAACTTCAAAACAACTGAAGCTTCAAAAACAAATTTATAATCTTATGATTTCACTTATCAATGTCACCAGTTATCATCTCTTAAACTAATGCAATTTCAACACAATCTATTATTTACAATTAACTAAATTTACCATTATCTTTTATTTCTTACAATTCATTTATGATAACTAGATCTCTCATTTGTAGCTGATAAAAATCAACATTTCTCCCTGATAACTAGATCTCTCATTTGAATCTATATTTTCTTTACACGATCAATTTCCATTGGTTTGTTGTATTTGCTAAATTAATATATGCATCAATACAAAATTATGTTTCTAAAATCTCTTAAGATTTAAGATTTAATATTCAAGTTCTCAAGGTTTCATAGTGGTAGAGACTTTAGAAAATGCAAAGTTTCATATTGCTAGAGGCTTTAGAAAATGCACTTTCAAATAATTTTGGGTTCATTTACTATAGCAATTCCATCCTTTTAGTAAGTATACATGCAAATATTATGAATAGAATAATCCTAAATATACAGACTTTTAGTTTACATTCAAATTATGGTGTAAATATGAATATTTTGAATGTAATAATCAAGGGTATGGGTTCATTTACTAGAGCAATTTCATCCTTTTATTAAGTATACATGTAAATATTATAAATAAAATAATCCTAAATATACAAACTTTTAGTTTACATCCCAATTATGGTGTAAGTATGAATATTTTGAATATAATAATCAAGGGTATACATTAGTGTCATCGGTATACTCTTAGTTTCATGTTGAATTCTTATAAACAATAGTATCAATTAAAAAAAATCGAATATTAATACAAAAAAAATTGTTTCTAATGATTGATTGAATATATACCAAAATTTCAATGTCATCATAATGTTACCATTCACTTAATCTTCAAGCCAAGCAAACATTGCTTCATTCTATAATACCTTATTCACTGCTCCCTTTGACACTAGAAAAGACTGCCTCATATCTGCAATTTTTCTTGAAATCCACAAATGGTAGGGACTCAACCACTAGGTGGCCCCTATTATGATATGTGAACACAAATTAAAATGGAATAAAATAACATGAAGAACATGTTGTCGTTAATAATGTTCTTATTTAAATCTTGAATTTAACATCTCTATATGAAGAAAAAATAAATAGTAGGTTATACAAGTGTTTTCTTTAACTTTGGATAGAGTGACCATGACCAAATTTGAAAGTTTAATAACACAATTTTACAATACTTGTTTTTTTTATGGATTAGTAAAACACTTGATTGTTTAGGGTATTCCTATAACCTTGAGGAGGATCTCTTTCAAAAAACTTTATTGATACTTGGGTACTCTTCTAACATAGAGGTAGGGTGTCACAAACTTGCAGTTTGCTTGAATTTTTCTTTGTAAACTTGATTTTCCCCAAGTTTATTTTAACACCTAAGGGGTTCACATTTTTATAGTAGCCGGGTATGAGAGGAAAATGATGATTATTCTCACCTCAGGAAGGTGGTAGGTTCATAATGAAAATATTTTAAAGTGTCCATAGTAGTAATTTTGTATGTCAACATTTCAAATCCATAACAGGATTCATTCGGACAATAAGTCAATGGTAAGGAATAAGGACTTGATCAATTAATACTAAATATTCGAATAATGATCCTTGCATATTTTTAGAAAAAATAATTATGAACCCCTTCTTTCAATATTTATCCTTAACTTCTTTATCAATCGGATCTCATTCCAGAATTCCCTTTTATACAACTTAGTAATTATAGTTATAATATTTCTATAACATGTAATTTCATATTGCAAATATTTTGGAGTGTCCACAATAGTCATTTTGTATATCCACATTTCAATTCCATAAGAAGATTCATCATCAAGACAATGAGTTAATGGTAAGGACCGAGGATTTGATCAATTAATACTAAAGATGTAAATAATGATCCCTACATCTTTTTAGAAAAATTAAATCAACAACCCTTGTTTCAATATTTATCCTTGACTTCTCCAACAACTAGATTTCATCCCATACTTCCCTTTCATACATGGTAGTAATTACATTTCTAATATTTTGTGGTGTGTATTTTCAGAATGCAAATATTTCAAAGTGTCCATAGTAGTCATTTTGTATGTCAACATTTCAAATCCATAACATGATTCGTCATTAGGACAATGAGTCAATGGTAAGGAATAAGGGTTTGATCAATTAATACTAAAGATATGGATAATGATTCATGCATCAAAGATGGATTGGTGTTTGGACAATACTAGTTGCATATTAGGATGAATGTGTTGAAAATGAGTCTCAAAGGCTTGAATGGCATGGAATTGATTCAGAATTCATAAATTCTCATTTTTAAGAAGATTTTCCATATGGTGGGAATTGATGATATTTGTAGAACCAATTGTGATTCCTTTGAAAATGTAGCAATACCCCTCCTCCTAGAAACTCATGTATAACTCACAAAAATCCATGGCTACAAGACCTAATGTATGTAACCATTCAACATAGAATAAAATGTCACAACCACCCATTTACATAGCAAAAATATGGGTTTTCAAAGAACAATCACCCATTTGAAGCCTCTCTTTTTCACAATGACCACCGCATTTCATGGAACCTCCATTAGCATAATGATTTGGAAATTATTCACATCATGTATGTAGCAATGTGTTTCTTGGGATACACATCGATCAATGATGTTGTGGGTGTTACATTTTATCAATTAAGATAATGAATTTGTAATGTTTGATTTATCCAAACAATTTAAGGGCTTGGGGAGCATAAATACCAATCAAAGCTATTGAGATTATGCTTATACTAGCGGTGGGTGGTGGGGGGTGAATCAATGTACAGTACATTTTAATTTATTTAACCATTTGTCAATCTATCATTAGCTGAGAAACAATAATCACACGTAAACTCAAATCAAAATGCATAGAGTTTAACATGGAAAACCATGTGGAATAAAACCACAAAAAAATTTCTTTATAAATGTCTGTAGGTGCCAACTTGTTGTTACAAATAATGTAGGAACAAACCTACTATAGACATCAATATCCTCTACCGAGCACCAACTCAATAAGATATGTGTAGACATCAATTCACGATCTTCATACACATAATACTTCAAACTTCACTTGCATGTTGCATTCCACAAATAATCCTTTAAACCCTAGCAAGCCTCATGGAATCATTATCATAATGTAATCACTGATGAAAACATCTACTCACGAAAACTTCCACTCACGAAAACATCACAACCTCATAGTAGTGCACACAACAACATCTCAACCTCATGAAAACATCACAAACTTAATCCATTGATGACAACATTCACTCACGACAAACTCACAACAAGATCACAACCACACTACAACATCACAACCTTGTAGCAGTGCACACAACAATATCTCAACCTTACAACAACATCTCAACCTTATAGCATACCTTGAAAATAAGAAAGACCCAAAGAATTTTTGTTAGACTTCTCTTGCACACCTATAGATCCCAAAGAGACACACTAACACCTTTAGTGCACCTCATACTTTATATCTTGCTTGGTTATTCTAAAAATGCAAAAATCCATCCTATATTTATAGTAATTCTATCCCCACTTTTTGAGCTGACCTGTAAAAATTGGTTGAGTCGACCTCAATTTTATGGCTGGGTTGTTGGCTGAAAAAATTCATATATCCTCATTCCTAGGGATCTATAGGGAATTCCATATTTCATTGTAAAGGTCTTAGAATAATATTTCCAACCATATAAATTGTGCTCCCATTTGAGACATGTATGTAGGGTAAAAATGCCTTCAAATATAGGGTATCCAAATTTACCAAAAATAATACTTTCAATAATCTCCATCTTGCAATATTTATCTTGGACATATGTAGGCTTGTAATATTTATTTTGGACATATTTTATGATCCCCCTATCTTTGAAATCAATGACAACAATATTTTCAACAATCTCCCCCTTTGTCATTGATGGCAACGCTTAGTCAATTCTGATACTCCCCATGTCTTCATTTCTTCCTTTGTTTGCAACTTCTCCCCCTTTGACATTAATGGAAAAGGGATGCTCCCCCTAAGCTTGTGCTTCCCTTTACTGACGATATGTGAGGGATATCACTCCTATAAAACATTTTTCTCATTTGAATTTATTGAGTATGTATGAATCTCTTGAGGTTTTGTTTGCATTTGCCACTAATCTTCCTAAAGATTTTTTCCTTATCTCACGCCCTTTAGAATGAAATGTGAGGTTGTAACCTTGATCACACATTTGGGTGACTCTTAGAATATCATGCTTTAACCCTTCAACTTAAAATACATTTCATGTCTTATTCTTTCCATTGTCAAGACTAACAAAACCTTTTCCAACTATCCTTGCAGAAGCCTTATCTCCAAAAGTAACATTGCCTCCTTTTTCTTCCTTCAAGGTGAGAAACTTGGTGGTCCCATGTCATTTGTTTTCAACATCCACTGTCAATGTACCATTGGTTCCCTTCATTTTGAGCATAAAGTGCAAGTCCACATTATTCCTTCTTTGGTTCTTCTTGCTTCCTTTTCCACACCCTGGTGTATTCTTCTTTATGCTTGGTAGGAGCATCTTCTTCCTTGTTTTCTTTAGGATAATTTATTATGTTTCTTATACAATCGGGTGTTATATTCTTGTAGTTATTGCACTTATAACTTTCAGTATCAAGTAGAGGAACAAATGAATTGTAGTGTCTGTTGGAAAACCCATGAGAACTTCTGGTTTTTTTGTTCACATAATCATCCTTTGAGGTTTTGTAAGAACCTATATTTCTATCTCTCACATGATCACTTCTTGCATAAGCTCTATAATCTATTGATTTATGCCCAAAATTATTACAAGAAAAACAATAGCCAAGAAAGAGATTTTGGTACCGGTTTGTGAAAGGTCTTCGTGGTGGTACAACTCTTGTGAACTCAATCTTGTTGTTATTGTGAGAATAATCGGGTTTCTATTGGCCATCATTTCCTTTCTTGCTGTTGCTTTCATTATTGGTGGAGCCTTTGAGAATATTAGCATAGCTTTCAGGATTTTCTTCATTTTCTTTTTCTAGTGGCTTTGTGACTTTAATGCTTGCATCTCCCTCGGTGGTCTTTTATTTATCGTCATAGTCGATACATGTCTTGATGAATGGTGACCTTTGGAAACTGATAATATTATCTAATATTTTATTACTCTTTCCAAACTTCAAGCTTCTATTCAACTGATCAATTGTTTTCTCTAGTTCCTCTCTTAAGGAAATTATTTTAGCTTCTATCTTCTCACAATTTTCTTCATTTTCTTTCATTTGGATTTTCACCACTTCTTCTATCCTCTTTTCCTTTTCTAGTTGAGTCTTCGGGATAATAACTATCTTCTTTGTTTCTTAAAGATCATGATCCTTATTTTCATTTTTCTACAATTGTTTTTTCTACTTTAAATTATCTTCCTCGTGTATGTCTATTTATTCTAAGGAACTAACAAGTTCTACTTCAATATTCACTTCCCCATCAATGTATTCTTCTTATAAATCTTTATTTTCTTCATCAACGAGTTTTATTTCCATGGTTATGCAGAGAAATTCTTCTTTATCATCACTATCTTCCCTTTCTTTGAATTTTCCATATCCTCCTTTTAGCTTTCTCACAACTTGTGCTTCTTCTATGTCTGACTCACAACAAGAACAATCAAAAGATTTATCTTCATTGGATCTGTCTTCATAAAATTTTTGTAGCTTGTCTCAAATCTATTTAGTTGTTGTACACTTCATTACATTGACAATCTCATAATCTAGTAGGACACTTAATATAACCTCAATTGTTTTTTCATTGTTTTCACTTGACTCCTTCCCAACTTTATCTATATAACCTGTTGTGACTGATTCTGAAATATCAAACCCGAGGGCCTGCAAATATCCCCATTCTTATACTCCATGTCACATAGTTTGTTCCATCAAAAAAAGGAGCTCTATTTATAGGGATACCTTCCTTACAATCCATATGTGCTCAAGATCTTCCTTCAAGTGGTTAAATTGTTTCTTAAGGAACCAACTCTGATACCAATTGTTGATCTTATGCTTATACTAGTGGGGCAGGGGGGAGGGGGGTGAATCAATATATGATATGTTTTACTTTGTTTAACCATTCAGCAATCTATCATTAGATGAGAAACGATAACCACATATAAACTCAAATCACAATGCGTAGAGTTTAACATGGAAACCCTTGCAAGAGAAAACCACAAAAAGTTATCTTTATAATGTTTGTAGGAACCAACCTATTTTTACAAATAACATGGGCACCAACCTACTATTAAAAATATTATAGGAACCAACCTACTTGAGACACCAATATCCTTAGTTGAGCACCAACTCAACAAGATGTAGGCACCAACCAACTAGAGACACCAATCTCCTCAACTAAGCACCAACTCAATAAGATATGTGTAGACACCATTCCACAATCTTCATACACATAATACTTTTGAATTCACCTACATTCTTCATTCCACGGACAATCCTTCAAACCCTAGCAATCCTTATGGCATCATTCCCAAAATGTAATCATTGACGACAACATCCACTTACGGAAACATACACTAACGACAACATTCACTTATGGTAAAATCTACTCATGGCAACGTCACAACCTCACTACAATATCACAACCTCATAGCAGTGCACACTGCAACATCTAAACCTCACGAAAACATCACAACCTTATAACATACCTTGATAATAAGAAAGACCCTTATACCTCTCTTGCACACCTCTAGATCCAAAAGAGACACTCCAACACCTTTAGTGCACCTCAAACTTGATATCTTACTTGGTTACTTTAAAAATGCAAAAAACCTTCCTATATTTATAGTAATTATGTCCCCACTTTTTGGTCCAACCTGTAAAGACTGGCTAAGTTGACCTCAATTTTTTGGATGGGTTGTTAGACAGAAAAATTCATATCTCCTCATTCCTATGGATTTAGACAGAATTCCATATACCATTGGAAAGGTCTCGGAATAATATTTCCAACCATATAACTTGTGCTCCCATTTGGGATAGGTATGTAGGGTAAAAATTCCTTCAAAGACAGGGTATCCAAATTGACCAAAAATAATACTTTCAACAATCTCCATCTTGCAATATTTATCTTTGACATTTGTAGGCTTGTAATATTTATGTTGGACATATTATAGGCTCCCCTTGTCTTTGACATCAATGAAAATAATATTTCCAGCAAAAACATGCAGGGGGATATGTGGTTCCACATCCTATGGAGTTGAAGGGGAATGTCTTCAGTGGGTAGAGGAAGAGTCTCCAGAGGTATAGCTTCAACTTCATCATCTGAAATTTCATCGGAAATGGCCATAAAGAGTTTTTTCTCATTACATTTATTCCCATGAAAATATTTCTCATCATAGTTGTAGTAGAGACCTTTAATTTGGTGCTATACAATTTTTGCATGGGTTAACTTGTGGATCTTGAGGGGTGGAGAGGAAGAAGAGGGATTGGTAGGGGGAGAAATGCTAGGATGGGAATAGGGAATAAATTGTCTTTTTAATTTGATAAATGACCACCTTTTGGGCATCACGGGCTCTTTGAGATCAAGGATAATTTTAAGGATGGAAATTTTTCTCAAAATGCAAAAACCTTAGTGAATCTTACTAGTCCTTAATATGCAAACTATAAAATGTCTGGCAATATTTTTGTAAAAATGTTGAAATTTCTAAGGATTTTATATAGTTTTTATAAAATTTGGGCTATTTTTAAGGTAAAATAATTTTATTCTATGGAATTTGGGAAAATCATTTTTTGAAAAACTGGAAATTTGCAAATCGTTTTTTGGGAAAAAGCATGGAAAATTAACCCATGGGTGAAATTTAGCCCCTAAAATTTTCCTTGGTCCTATCTAAATAATTTTTTCATGATATGTTTGTCCCTCTATCCTATTACACATGATTCTATGAATAATCTTTTGAAGTTGACGGTATTATCATTGATCATTTTTGCACATGTTTAGAACGAAAAACACGCTAAATGTATACATTTGTGTCATAATAATAACAACCTTCTATTGGGTACATATAACAAAACATGTTATGTAGTGTGTTTATTCTAACATATCAAAGCTTTCATTTCTCCAAAAATCTTTTGACCAAGTTTAATGCCTTGAGCTCATCCTTGAATCTCTCATATAGTTCTATTTGTATTGTGTCAAGACAGTGTTTAACATGGGTTTCAACCCCTTCCCGTTTTTAGTATATCCTTCTGGTTCAACCCCAATTTAATTAGTGTTTAATGTAGATATAATATAGAGTTGTGGCCAAGTGATTTAATATGTGAAATGTATTTCTAAATTTTAATAAATAAAATGTGATGCTAGTTGTTGGGGGATATGGACAAATATGGGGGATGAATTAATCCATAAGATAAGGGAATGTCTAGGAGTGTCTAAAAGGGGTCCAATGGGAAAATTATTCATGGGTATTAATCCAAACCCACATTTCTGAATTTTGTATGATTATGTATTAAACTTCCATTTTTTGTTTGAGTGTGGAAGAGCTCAATCATTGAGTTCATGTAAGAGGGTGGGTGTGAGAAGTCACATCCCATAGTTATTGGGACCATGGAATTGAGTACAATCATTTTGGGGAAGAATGTAATTCAAGCAAACAAGCCAAAGGAGAGGAAATTTGTATGGGGAGAAAGAGCAGTTTTTGGATAGTCATGTTTTTGGTGAGCAACAAGCAAAGAACAAAAATGAAGAGAATTGAATTTGTAGCAACCATGGAGAGTGAACTATGGACTATATTTGGAGCAGAAGAATGAAGTTTCAGGTTGTCAGACTTGAAGAGTGAATTCATGTGTGAGTTTCACTATAACAACAAGTGATTGATGTTGTTTTCCTGGTGTTTTACTAGCAGTGAGTTCCCTTGAGTTTCTGAGTAGTGAGATTCTCGGTTACTTGTGCCATAGATACCCTGATAAATGAATGGGACACTCGATGAACTAAGAGCAGTGAAGGGGTACATTCCTTGGGTTGGGAAGGTTGAGAGGAAGAGAGCTAGTGGAAAATCAGGATAGTTGTAGGAGAATACTAGTGGGTTATGGGATATTTTAAGTTGTGAGTGGACAATGAGAGACCACCCTATTTTTTGGATTTCTAGCCCTAGATTGGCGGTGACTTGCTATTGATATTTGCAACAATAAGTCTATGGTTGGGTGGAATGTTCATCCCAAACAGCTGGTTGCACAACTTATTTAAAAGATAAGTATCTATTTTTATGTGTTATATTTATAAGCTTAATGGTTGTGCATTCACTTTGTCTTTAATAAGGATTTATATGTTTCCATTTCGAGTTATTTAAATTGCATTCATGTCAATTTTAGCAAGTTGTAGATGCATTTAATTAATGGTATCAGACAATAGTTAGATTTGTGTGTAAATCGTAGCTAGTAAGCTACATGAAATTAGTTAGTAGAAAAAAAATCCATTTTTATTAGTTTTCCACGTAGTAATGTTCCTCAGTTTGGTACATTACATATTTACTATTTCTTATGATAATACATGATGAACTGCATTATGAATTTTCTAATGAGTTTTCTTAAATCATCTACCATGATTATAAGACTATAATTACTTGTTTATGAATTATTTGTCATCTTTATGCCTAATTGTTTTCTAACAACAATGAAACACCTATATTTAATAAATATAAATATAAGTGACATTTAACTACATAATATTTTGATTCAAAACATTTTTTAATAATTTTCTAGAGCTTGATAACCAATGGATCATTTTGATAACTTACATTCAAGGGAAATCTTGTGACTTTCATCCATTTGGATACATTTAGGAGTTCTTTGACACACTTGGGACAATGGAGGTAAGGAAGCTCCATCTAGAGTATGGATCACACATCACGGTGAGGTTGTGGCTATTCACTAGGAGTTTATAAACTTTCATTCCCTTGTTGGTAAGAATATGATGGAAATATGTGTTCATGGGTAGTCTCCAGAACATCTACTTGTTCAAGACGAGGTTTGACCCCATGAACATAGTCACCAAAAGGTTTTACAATTGTTTCCTCTCTATTTTCATCATTTGTATAATTAGCATAGTAAAAAAGTATAATTGTTTCCTTTATAGTTGATAGTTACATATGATATATTAATTGTAATAGAATTGACGTCGAAATTGAAATGAACCATAATGAGCACCTATGATTTTCTTGTCAAGAAGGGATATGAGGCGTTTTTTCTTCCATTGTTGTATAAAATTAGGGCCTCTTTATTGAATGTCTATAGACTATGATTTTCTTGTTTTGAATTGGTAGGAATAATTGTGGCGTCAATTGTGTTGGAATTGAAGTGTTTTATGTTGAATGCCTTTGATTTGCAGTGTTTAACCTTGCCTTGTCTCTAATTTCTTGGATTATTTCACGGGGGTTCTCTTTACTCGCTAATATTTGTACTTGATTATGTAAATTCTCCATTATAACATGGATTGATGTTGATAACTTGTAAATAATGCTTTATCAATTGTGCACTAAATGATATAGAAATATTTGCACAAGAAATTATCTCAACAATGTGTTGTTGGTTTTCATTTTTTTTTATAGGTATTTGGACATAATTTATATTGAGATGTGTGATTTTTTAATAAAAGAATAATATGTGCACATTTCTATAGGCCAAGAATGTTCAAGTAATATGAAGAATATAAAAAAAAACAGTTCTTTCATAATGAGTGGGAATTCTTGGCATATATAAATGTGTGTGCATTCTTAATAACTATTGTTCATGGATAATTCCATGGTTTGAGGCCCAAAAATGACAAGTTTAGGGTTGATATACATAGAATTTGACTTTCATGGTCACTTTTAGGACTCGTAAACTATGAATGGGATATAAACTATCAAAAAAATCCCAATATGAGGAATGTTTACTCTATGAATGGGATATAGGCATGATTCTCATGGATTTCCTTCCATAAAGTAAGGAAATCATCCCTATTAAGTTTTTCAAAGTATCACGGTCCATGTATGGGGACCATACCATGACATAGGACCTCTAGAGGGAATCCTTCTCCTATGAGTGGAATATAGGAATGAATTGAACAATTTGCACAACAAGGATGGATCTCATGTCTCAATCTATGGCTCTAGGATGAAAACTAGGATGTGTGTGTGTGTGTGTGTGTGTGTGTGTTTAGACTTCATGGGCCCTACAAAAATCTTGGAACCACCATAGATCCCTTATAGATACAATATTTAGATTTTTATTAATATATAATAATACTTTGTATGGGCCATACATGGGGCCATGAATTTCCATAGAGATCTTGTAAAGGTAATCTTTGGCATTTGTGTGGGATATGGGAAAAATTTTGAATTTTTTTCAAATTATAGATGGGTATCATTGATTAGAGAATGCTTCAAGGTTAAAACACAATGAATTATCCATTGACATTTACTTTTAGGGCTCATTGTCCTTGTGTGTAGCCCTAAATCATCATAAAGGACCTAAAAATAGAATATTTGGATTGCAAGTGAAATGTGGGATTTATCCTAATGATCGATAGACCATATATGTGTGTTCTTTCTACATAATATCATTTGGTGATGAAAAACTAGATACTTATGTTCAAATAATTGCTTCTAAGGTTCAAATGACATGCAGAGGGCCTATAACCAACATAAAGACCCTATAAAGGGAATTGTCAGTCTAAAAGTTTGATCCAAGAACTATTTTGATATTTTGCATAACATTGATAGGTCACATAGGTTACAACATGGTTTAAGTATGAGGATGAAACATACCAAGGGGGATGGAATGTAATGTACCTAGGGAGGATAATATGGGGTACCTAGGGAGGTACCCAAGGGGATAATAGATGAAATGTCTCCATACTAATGGAATATGCCCTCTATGTAATTAAAAGGAGATAATATAATAATAAGGGGTATTTGGCATAGAACCCTAGGAATACTCATGATAAAGTATAAATACACATGAGTATCATTGTATTGGATATGTGTTAGATGTATTGTTTTTCAGCTAGCATGGCTCATGAAGTGATTCCTTCGATAAGGAGAAATTTATGGTGTTACCATACCTTAAGGGTTCTTCTATATATTCTTGTGTTCTTTATGGTATGAATGTTTTGGTATCTTTGGATTTTAAGGGTTCATTGCTAAATTTTTATGGTTTATTMTCTCTTATATATATTAGGGTTTAATACATCCTAAGAGGTGCTCATAAGGATCATGGGCCATATATAGGTCCCTAAACAATTGAATAGAGGGAATGTTATCCTTATTAGATGATTTTTTAGGTTTGGAGAAGCATGGACAGGTCTTGTATCCTAGGACATCATTTATATACATAAATTAGGAACATAATCCGTAATAGTTTATTATATGATTCAAAGGCCATACATAGGGCCAAAAACCTCCATAAAGTTCTTGAAAAAACAAAACCTAGAGACTAAGGCCCTAAGACCAATACCTTCATAGAGTACAAAGGATGGGTCTTAAATTCCATGCCATGGTTTAGGACTAAAACCTAGATACATAGGCCCTAAGAGTTTCCTCAATGGTTCATGGCTCATGTGCATAGGACTAGACTACCCTACTTGCATTGTAACATGAATTATTACCATATAATTGGTATACAAGCACACTTTTGATATTTAGTGTAGAATGGATGGGTCTCATGGCCCCCACATGATTTTTCAATGTCAAAAACCAAGGACTTAGGCCCCAATATTTTTTTTATATCTCATGGGGGATGGACAAGGTAATAAACCACAACAAAGGTAGTATAAAAGGAAATATTTACATATGAGTGGTATATGGGAATACATTTCATGATTGGTGTACCATGGGTGAGTTTTTTTAAGAGTGGGAGATACAATATTTAGGTATTAATAGTTCTTAGTAAGGATCATAGACCATCCAAGGGGCCCTAGAGCATCATTATTGTACTTGAATGAATAAAATACCCTTAATGGGACATGTGTAGTGGTTTTAGACATTTTTGTTGTTCTTGGATTTCTATAGGCCTTGTTTAGATCCCAAGGTCTAAGTTTCCTCTTGCAACCATGTCCAAGGCCTTGAGAACGATACATAGTGCTAAGAACATCCAAATGGTGCCAAAATCCCCACTTGGAGGCCAATGATATCCTTGGGATTTCTTGTGTGTTGGTTCATTGCATATCTATACTAACTTGAAAATCAACTTGGCACTTGCAAACTATGCGAGAACAATCATTGCCTACTATGTATATGTTATTAATTAACTCTCCCCTTAACCTGATATGTTTACCTTCATTCATTTTGAAAGGCATAAATATATTGTTATATCTTATGTTCTCCTATGTTATGCTCGTAAAGGCCAATTGGACTAATGCCCCCTTTATTACATCCTTCGACAACTTCATTGCTAGTGTTTCTTATAACTCTATCGCAAAGGAGTATTTCAACTCCAACCAAGAGTATAGGATCTAGTGGGTGTGAAATAAGTACATGGTCTACAATTACTATAAAAACACCAAGAGGTTCCCCTATGGGATGCCCCTTGAATACAAATAAGCACTCAACTCAACTCCATTTATTGAATTCATTCATTCATAAAATGAGTTCTGGATGCCTGCCCTTCAAACAATTATTCCCTTCCTTATATTATGTTCCATTCCATTGATTATGTCATTCTACCTAACTAGTGGTTATACCATTAGATATTCATGACTATTGCTAAGACCATCAAAATCACATCCATGTCCCCACTTAGAGGCAATGGATAGACTTAGTAGGTATTGTGTGGTGGTTTGAGGCATAATTATTATCCCTAAGTGCCTATAAGCCTCATTTAGAGCCAAAGGCCCAAGTGTTCTCCCTCGACCATGTTGAGGGCCTCAAGTTTGAAGAATGATGAGGTTATAATCATAAGTCTATCCCATTAGATTGGGAATTGAGTTATGTAATTAGGGCCATATGCCCATCTAGACCTTAGTTGTCAAACTCCATGTCCACAAATAACAAATTTGAATTATATAATGAATTGGTTATATTAATTACACCTTGAGATCTATTATTTATGTGTTTAGATTGTGGTATTAGGTGTAGATTGTTGACTATGTGCAAGACCAATAGTAATAAACTATCACTAATGACATGCACACATTTCTTTCACTAGAATTTTAATCTAAACAATAATGTGCACATGTTTATCTTCAATGTGATTTTTTTAATGTAAACAATAATGCACACATGTTATGTAGGACTAGAACACATACATTTTTTTGTATGAAATTCAAAACCCTTGTGGGAACATGCACATATGGTAGATTTGAATTTCATAAGAGCGTGCTTGCATATAATAACATTTATCTCACTCATCTATCATGTGTTACGTGTCATATTCCATCCTATGTGTGTGGTTCAGACTTAGGTTCAAATTAACCAAGCTGGTGTTAGGTGGTATGGAATTCATAAACCATAACAAATTCAACATTTTTTTTTTACTTTTTCAATATATTATGTTTTGATGAACTACTACAATATGTTACACATACTCATAAATGATAAAATTGTACACATACAAAAACTTGTTTTTGCATATTACAAATAGATCATTTTTAAATAAATATTATTGTTTTATCTTTATTTTATATTATTATTGTGACATAACTCATAAATGGGAAAAAAAAATAGATTGTTAATGTTTCCACTATAATTTTTTCATTCCTCAATGATTTAAAAAAAAGTATGTTATACTACTAGACATGGACGTCTATACTCTAAATCCATTTTCATTATGTTAAGAACTTTAGATGTTGCATCAACACTTGATGTACTAGTTTTGGGGTTTAAGGACATTATTAATTTTAAAAAAACTAAACAATTCTTTCTTTGGAAAAATAATCATGCATTATTATTCCTTGTCCTCTACATGTACACCAATTTTTAGATATTCTTTCCATCATTTAGGTACTCTAGTGTTGCACCAAATTGGACATATACCTTATAATCTAAAAACAATAATTTGTCAACATTAGAAAAAAATCAAAATTGATATAGTTATGAAAAAATTTTGTAAATAAAAATTATATATTGAGAAATGTTATTGAAATTTGTACATTTCATCTTCTTATTCAAAATGTAGATTCATTGTATATATATCTCAAAATATCTATGCAAATCAAGAGAAGTTTGTTTTTCAATTTTCTATTGCATCTAATGTGTCAAAAGAGACCATTATTAATTTGCACTCAACATGTAGCATTCAACATATTTATATCAATGGTGAACTTTGTGCTTCATATACAATAGACATGACATTTTTACAAGGGTTGCAATTGATTATATTACAAGAGGAGATGAGACATGTAAAATATATTCTTATAGATGAGATGAGTTTTGTAGAAAAAATGTTG
>ML787970.1:78741-117229 GCA_009831015.1 Picea engelmannii
ATATATAACATATTTCTTTGGATTGATGATGGGAGCTCCCCGGTTGAAACATTCAGAATCCGATAGAATTGCATTTATTTCCACCTCCTGCAGACCTTCCCTTGCGAAGAAGCCATGAGAAACCGATTAAACTTCGCAGATAATGAGCTGGAAGCATATACAAATCATGAGTATGATTATACATTTTCATTCGATATTGATCTGTACTCCAGAGAATAACCAGGATTCTCAGATTTCCCAAGAGGCTTTTAAATCATCTTTCACTCTTCTTCTTTGGCAGGCGCCCAGAAACAAATTTTCGATATTTCTGGCCATTAATATAGTTCAACACAGAAGAAGAACTCGCCACCTTGTACTGTGCGTTGCACCATCCCGGATCGTCCGGGATGGTGCACCTGGAGGGTTTAGATACCTCTGGCCCCTGAGTGCTACACTTATCAGGGAGGGAGTTAGATCATTCAACTAGTTCAGTATATATATGCCGAGAAGGAGATTGATTCTGACTGACCGATCGATCAATCTGCGATCATATCTAAAATTGGTGATTTTGGATTCTGTTGGTATGCTTCTTTATTGCTGACAGATATCTTCGTTTCAATTAAAGAAAAAAGTTCAAATTCAAATTCCAATGGTGGAAAGTACCTGCCTGTCTACTTATCCAATCGCCATGAGCACACACAAACAGTGTATCTGGATTTCCCCTATATTCTCTCTGGCTGTTTGCTGGCTGTGGGCTCTGATGTCTCATAAGGCATTATTAGACGAGATCAGTCAAATCTGTCATGCTCCTGCAGCTTCGGCCACAAATACCGCCACTCGAAATATAACTCCTACTCAATCCCTATATAACCTCTATATTGTTAATCATAATTATATTGTTAATAAATGTGAATCCCCATGTGCATCCCAATTCATGGATCTTCAAAATCATGGCCTTTGCTTAAATCTGGATCTCCAAAATCAAGGATCTGATATGAAGATCTGTGTGGTTCTGTCTTAAAGTTAAAGACAACTCCAAAGTAGGATATCCTGTTCAGTTTCCAAGCTATTTACTGTTGGACTCTGTGCAAGAACGTCATCCAAGATTGATGCAGGCACCAGGCTACACACAGTAATATCTACCTGGTATTCTGTAATATCTTCATACGTTGCAGTTAATAATGTTTTAATGTGCATTGTACCAAAATAACTTTGCTCGTGAAATCATGACGTAGGTTGTACAACTATGGGCGGAAATGCAATTCAACGTTAAAACAACGTTAGCTGCTTTGATTTGAATATTTGGTCCGTATTTTTTTTTAAATGGAGGAGAGTCAGTATAACCACTATAAAAAGAAGCCTATTTTTCTAAGCTGATCAGTAGAATTAAATCCAGGTAAAATGAAAAACAAACATTCAACCCAATCACTTAAATACAAACCCTCCATTATATTTGACTAATATTATCACAAGACAATTGTTAGAGTATTAGGTACGATCATCCATGCCTTTAGTCCAATCTATATTTTTGTTTTGAATTTTCATTTGAAGTTAATGAGCTTTTTTATTTGGTAGAAGTGGTTTGGTGAGATGGTTGAAAATTATATCAATAATATCAATAACTAATCCAATTATTTTTAATAATATCAATAACTACAAATTAAAAGTAAAGGTAGAAGTGGTTTGGTGAGATGGTTGAGAAGTAGTGCGTGCATATTCCAATCATTTTTAATAACACCAATAACTACAAATTAAAATTACCAAATTAAGATTAATTGTAGAATCTTGGTAAATATATTTAATTGTAGAATTTTTATAAATATATTTAGATTATCTTATACATATGTTTTTATAACTATTCAAAAACACAAATCATTCAAAATAATTAATAAAACTTACCCCAAAATAATTAAGAGTCATTGAAATTTACACTCTAACAATATAAAATACAATACATGATTAGATTTTTATTTCATTGAAATTTTTTTATTAAAATGATTAGATTAGATTTTAATTTCATTCCATTTTTTATTGTAAATATATAATATAAACATCATATTATTATTTTTAATTAATTAACTTATTATTATTTTAATAAGTTAATTAATGGTTTGGTGAGATGATTGGGAAGTAGTCCTTGCATGCTCCAATCATTTTTAATACCAATGACTACAAATTAAAGTTACTAAATTAAGGTTAATTGTAGAATCTTCATAAACATATTTAATTGAAATTAATTGTAAAATCCTCATAAACATATTTAATTGAAATTAATTGTAGAATTTTCATAAATATATTTAGATCATCTTATACATATATTTTTATAACTATTCAAAAATACAAATTTTTCAAGATAATTAATAAAACTTACCCCAAAATAATTAAGAGTAATTGAAATTTATACTCTAACAATATAAAACACATTTAATGATTAGATTAGATGTGAAAAATATAAATCATTCAAAATAATTAATAAAACTTACACCAAAATAATTAATAATTAAGAGTAATTGAAATTTATATTCTAACAATATAAAATACATTTATAATAATTAGATTAGATTTTTATATCATTGAATTTTTTATTATAATAATTAGATTAAATTTTTATTTGATTAATTTTTTTATTAAAATGATTAGATTAGATTTTTATTTCATTGGATTTTTTATTGTAAATATATAATATAAATATCATATTACTTTTATTAATTAACTTATTATTATTTTAATTAATTAAATTTTTAATACTTAAAATTTTGTTTCTCTAAATTATTTCTCATTATTATTTAATTAGCTAATTTTTTATTATTTAGAATTTTGTTTTCTTAAATTGTTAATGCTCATTTTGTGAATATATGTTGTTCATATAAAATCATATTTCTTTTATTTTATTTATTTATATTATAAAAATATAAATGTTTTACAATAAATATTATGTCTATCAATAGTGATTAAATTGTTTAATGCTCATTTTGTAAATATATGTTGTTTATATAAAATCATATTTCTCTTACTTTATTTATTTATATTATAAAAATATAAATGTTTTACAATAAATATTATGTCTATCAATAGTGATTTGCATTTTCATTTGGGTTAAAAATAATAATATTTTAGTGTTCTCATAATTAAATTACACATTATTTACAATAATTATTACTTAACAATAATTATTAAATGAAATGATATTTTCATTATCTAATTTCAATGTATTTTATTTTCCATATAATTGGTTGAGGTTGTTAATGTATAAGTATCGTAACTCTTTAGAGAAGGTAAGTCACTTTTCCTAACTAAAATAAGAAACATGTCAAATTCATCAAATTAAATTACATATTTACAATATGTTTAATTGAAATTTTATAATAAAAACTTTTCAAAACTAGACACACATTATCATTATGAATTTTTTACAAAAGATTGTTCTTTGTTTGTTTGTTTCCATTGCTAGTTGGCCTACTTGTAAAGATAAAGCTTCTTTTGATAACTTTACTTGTAAAAATAAAGCTTCTTTTGATAATTTTTTGTTAGTTCATTCAACTCTCTATAAACATTTTGGAATTGGAATGTGATCTAATTAAACGTGTTTTTTACTTTAATGTTTGTTTCCCATTAATTCTCTATCTTGTTGACTTAGTTAATCAATAATTACACTTTTTTAGTCAATTAAAATATAAATAATTATCACACTTTTTCTATAGCAAGTTTTTCTAGCAACCACAAGCACATATTTTAGTTTTTTTGTTTGATACTATACAAAGGATACTTTAGATTTAAGATGATGAGTTGTGGTCAAATAAAGGTTGATACTCGTGTGGGGAATTGGGGTGATGTCTGAGTATACATACAACTATATATAAATAAGATTTTAATTTTTTTTAATTTTAATTTTTTTTTTTAAATGTTTTTAATATAAAGTTTTAATTTAGGAAGTTTTGGTATTTTATTTTTATTTTATTTTTTTCATTTTTTTTTAAATATATGTGCGTTTTTAAAATTTTGAGAAATTAAAAAAAAAAAAATATATATATATATATATATATAGTTTTTTTTGTTTTGTTTTTTCATTTTTTTAATTTATGTTTTGAATATATTTTTTAAATGTGTTTTTTTCTTCATTTTAAAAAACAAGAAAAATTGTGAAGACTAATTTTGAGTTTTTTTTAATTTACATAGGGATTTGTTGTCAAGGAGACAATTTCAATTAGGTCATAATTAACTATAATTTTAATGTTTAGAAAACATATTTTTCTTTAGGTAGCATTACTTTTTTATTTAGGTGTTGATTTTAAGGTTTTTCTTGGCAACTATTTTATTGTTTAAGGCCAAGCTTGAAAAAAGTTGTAATTTTGACCAAGTTAGAAAAAAATGTGCTACTAATAGCACCACTTTTTGATTTAGGGGTTGAATTTAAGATTTTTCTTAGTAATTATTTGCGTTTTTAAGGCCATGCTTGAAAAAAGTTGTAATTTTGAAGTGGTTAGAAAAAATGGTGCTACTAGTAGCAACACTTTTTAATTTGGAGGTTGATTTTCATGTTTTTATGCAAAAATAAGGGTTTTAAGGGCTAGAGTTCTTGTTTTGAGGTCACAGTTCTCGTTAACTCAATAAGTTTGTTTATCTACTTGAACTATTCTATACCCTACAACTCTAAGAAATCTATCATCACCAACAAATATTTGTTTGGTGTTACATTCATTAAGAGCATAAAAAATGGTTTTATCCTTAGCCATATTACAAGATGTTATAGAATCAATAAACCATTCATTAGAAGAAGAAGTAGATGTTGCATTGAAAGAGAAACTAGAAGCTGAAAGTTATTGCTCATGAGAAGAAGAATCAATATTGATGTTGTACTTCTTCATCACTGCTTCTAAGGATTCCATGTTTTTAAAACTTTTTGACTCCAGATGACCATCTCGACCAAAAAAGTTGCAATGTCGATCAATCTTCTTACTTTTAAATTTGTCTCCTTTCTTACCATTAGGAGTATAATCTAGTTGCAAGGGTTTGGGACCCTCATTTTTCTTGTTGTTGTGGCAAGGACAATTCTTCTCTAGATGCTTTGTTATGTCTTTCTACTTGACCACTAACGATTTTTTAGATGTACCTATAATGTTGATCACTCCAAGTTGCAAGATCTTATCTTTCTCTCTAATAAGAGAATCACAAAAAGACTCAAGAGAAGTAGCTTGGTAAACACCCCCTAGAGCTTCTTTGGTGGCATAAAAGGTAGATACAAAGATAAAATATGAACTACCAATATTATCAAGAATAACATATATGTATCGATCATCCCTCAAATCTATTTTACAATCTTTAAGCAAAAGTCTAAGTGTTTTGAAATTAGATAAATAATCTTTAATGCAAGGAAAATCATTGCGACTTAAATTCATTAACTGATTTTCAATATGGTGGGCTTGAATCTCATTGTATTTATCAAATGTGGCTTCAAGCTTAACCCAATCTTCATATGGGTCATCAATTCCTAGAAGGTGAAACCGTAAATCAAGAGAGATGGACATTCCAATAAGTCCACATTCTTTGTCAATTTATTATCCCATTTGGCTTTCTTTTTAGCATCAGTGGGGGCTTGTTCTTTTCTCAAGGTAATCTGGTACAATTCTTTACTTCTTATTACATCCTCCATGTGGGATTTCCATGAGAAGTAGTTGTTAATAGTAAGAAAAAGACCACTTGTTGAATCCATATTAAAACATGCATATAATATGGATTCAAAAGATGAAACCGACTGTCTCAATGGAAAACTCTCAAAAAATTAGGTTTTAAAAAAATGACACTAAAAATGGACTTCGAATGTGAAAATTGTTCCCTTTTAAAAAAGGCATAAACAGTGACCAAAGCACCATGTGGCAGGTAGAAGTTGGTCCACGTGGTGATGGATGCACAATGAGGCTACTAAGTAAAACAAAAATTGTTTCTCCTCTAACTTTTCCTACAAGTTCACTTTTACAAATAAGTTACTTAGGAAGTGACCCAATTTTATAGAATAAGGCAAATAACTTTTACAATAAAATTATTTTTATAAATTAAAAGTGCATGCAAAAAGTAACTAAAAGAAGAGTATTAAAGTTAGTTTATAGTGATTCACTTTTATAATTTAAGTGAAATGCACTTTACAATAAAATAATGAGATAACTCAAGTTTGAATGAAATTTTAGAAAGTAACTTAAAAAAATAGAGACTTGAAGTCAGACCTCTTATTAAATAAAACAAATTTCAACCAAGTGAGCTACAGTAAAACACATAGCAATTTTAATGGAGGGTTTTTACTTTTTGTCTTGAAGTGCATGCTTACTCCAAAAACTCTTGTTTTTGCCTGAAAAAAAATTTCAATACGTCCGCATACAAAAGCAAGTAAAATTTCAAAAAAACAATTTCCAAATCTCAATAATAATGGGGTCAGATCTTAGTTAGCATACCTAGAAAATGAAAGTTTTCTCTTTGTTTATGATTTGTTGAGCTCACATAAAGCATAGATCAAAGAGTGTAAGCAAAACATAAAACACTTTCCGGTCTATTTTTTATTTGTTGAGATTGCACAAAGCACACAACAAAGAAACTACACAAATTAGAAAGAGTAACAAATCGATAATAAAAAATAGAAAACTGAAATATTAAATTTTTTAATTTAACAAAAAAAATGGTGTATTCCAAATTTATACCTCTAAATCCGACAAAAATCGCCATAACTTGGGCAAAAGGAAACCTTTTCAAATGAAATGAAAATAATTTCCAACTGAAAGAAACACTTGGAACACAATGGATCAGTCCTCTTAGCCTAAAAATGCATGTAAATACCATAATATATAGATGAGACACCACATATTCAAGATCACAATCAACAAAAGGAGCAAGTCTTCAAATGGACTATGATACCATGTTCGATAAAATAGGGTATTTCCACACATGGTGGACACCTCCATTAGCCACTCACACAACTAGATCAAAGATCAACACACCAATGTTTATATGTGGTTAAAACCCTCAAAGAGGGAAACAATCCATGACCAAGCCAACGTGGCCACTTGAGGTAATATATTAATGCAAAAGAAAAATATTTTATGAGAGTTTCTCACAATTGATCATCAACAAATGACTCTCCATGATCTTTAAATAGAGATCTTGGACCAATTGGATGCTAAGCCATGGATCAATATTGTTTTAACATTGGGTCCCTTAGTAGACCTCACCTTGTCAGATTAAGAGAGTTGACCAATACTTTTGCCTGACCACCGACTAAATATGGTTTACCATGTCCACATTTAGATTAGAGATCCACTTTTCATGGACAATTACAACTGACATGATTTGTGGTTGTTTGGTTTGGTCCATAACCAAACCTATTTATAGATGATCCCTTAGATCAATCTATCGGCATTGGATCATGAAGATAAATCGTGCTTCAATGTAATGGTGGCTTTAGACACCACCACTGCTTTCAGATGCTCTATTATCCTCTGTGGTTATTTTCCTATCCCAACATGGTATCAAAGTTGTTGGGTTTGTGATCTCAAGTTTGCTGAAAAAATACGAATGAGGTTGAGACACTAGAGAAGTTGGTTTATCATTTTTAGCATTGTTATCTGTCTCTAATCATTTTGAGAATGATACCCTAATTTTTTGTTGCAATTTGGATATGTTGTGTTGTATTGGAGTTGTTTAAAACTCGACAAGGGTTTTATACTGCTAACTTGACCAGATTTTGCTCAAGTTGACCTTCCTGACGATTAAGAGACTCAACTTATTGCTTTTCATGTTCTGTCATTTGTTGGTTGGGTGGACCAATTTTTTGGACCCAACGTTGAGGCTTGATGGTTGTTGGCTTATGTTGAGAGTGAATGCTTAAATATGGTTGTGCCCTAAGTCCTCTGACATAGGACCATTGAATGTGTATGCCCACTAGACTATCACTTGAGTGGATTAAACATTGACCAAGCTATTGCATCGATTCCCATGGAAGATCAATAGTATATTTTTTTGGAGAATCGACTGAGCTCGTGGTGGATTAGTGGATTGTTTAGGATTTGATCAATTGATTACATGTCATTTATGAATTTTCCATTCCAGTCAACCGGTGACTTGAATCAACCTCGTTTGTGAGCTATGTCAGCGTTTTCTTGCTAGTTTTTTGTTTGGGCCACTGTAAACTACCTCTTCCTCACACAACTTGAGACCTTCAGAGCCTCATTGTTGAGCCTACAAAAGAGAAATATGGCCCTAGCATTGGCCATTCTACAGGAAATCATGGAAAAGGGAAGAAGGTTAGAAGGCATCGCATGGTCTAGTTGCATGTTTTCCCTCATTATTTTCTTGCCTGTCAAACAAGAGACTTGATTGATTTGTTGTTCATTAATCCCTCAACATTTCTAGTTGTTTGCATTCTCATTGTCAATTGGAAAAGGGTCTAACTCGACTAGGTTTTACTGGAGGAAGAAAAATTGACTATATGTCGGAGAGAAGTTCTATCGATTATACCAAACCAAAATCTCATCGACTCTCTTGCTCGACTCAATCAGATATCTCTCTACTAGGATCGTCTGGCCTTCCTAGACTCTCCTCTTGTTGTGGTCCAAACCCTCGAATTCCATTACCATTTTTTTTGTGGCTCGACTTCCAACCCTCTCGTCGATTTGTGGAGTCCAATCTTGCTCTGAGTCAACTACATCAACTGGAAAATATGTCTGACTACCCTTTGTTGTCAACTGGAAATGGGATCTGTCTAAATGGTGTCCAACCAAACAAGCAATCAGTTGACTGGTGGTTTATTTTCATCAAATGGAATTTTGTCTTGTTGCTTCTTGGCTTGGATGGTCAAATGTGTATGGATCCCATATCTCTGTTATAATCTATTGATGTGCATTTTGAGTTTATTTGGAGTTCGAATTATTCATTGTGGTCAAACCATTCACTTTTTTTTTGGATCACCATTTGCAACTTCACATATAAAAAAAAATTCAATTTGAAGAATATGAAGTATTGAAAGGGGATTTGTGATATATTAAGATCAAAACTATCATTTTATCCTTGTTGTATTCGACTAACTTGGTCTAAGTCGAACTTTGGGAACTTTGGGAAATTTGGGTTCATCTGCTAATTAATCACCTTGTGGACAATTAAATACCTTGACTTATTTTCTGGCACATTGTTAACTAAAATATATATATAAAGATGGGTCGAAGATTGCAGGAACTCTATGAAATGAAGGCTATTGATTGGCTCCGTAATGAGGTCATCACCTTAACATATGTCATTTCCTTGTTGCAAACAAGGAGTGCAGGACTGAAAAATCAATTGAATATTGAAGATAACATGTTCCAGACTTCCCTAGTTGAGAAATCCAAGAAGGTTTCTTCCCTGGAAAGAATGATGGAATCCTTTTTCCATACTTTTGCATAAAATTTTCAAGATAAATCATATGTTATTCAATATCTGAAGGAAGAAGTTAAAACTCTCCCTCACTCAGAAAATGTTTCCTTAGGAATGAAAAGATACTATTTGATGGAAAATAATGCCCAATTGACTAATGAAGTTGCCCACTTACAGTCCTATGTTGATGAGCTTCGTGAAGAAGTTTCTCCTCTTCAAATGGATAACAATTGTTCGACAACACATGTATTCCAACAGAGGATGAACACCTTCAGTAACCACTCACACAACCATATCAAATATCAATGCACTGATGTTTTGATGTGGTAAAACCCCTCCGGGGAAACATTCATGGCCCCAGCCAATGCGACCACTTGGAGCAGTTTATTAATGCAAAAGAAAAAGATTGAGAGATTTTACAAGATGTTTCTCACAATCGATCATCGACAAATGACCCTCCATGATCTTTAAATAGAGATCATGGACCAATCGGGTGTTAAGCCACGGATCAATGGTTATTAAGATCGAGGAGAATATGAACCATCGGATCACTCTATGTCAGGAACATATCATGACCGTCAGATTCCTAACTACAAATTCATACTAAAGAAACACACTTTTAACTAACGACACATTAGACCAAGTAGATCTTAACTAACTCCTAAGTGTCTAAATATCATAACATCCCCCCTTAAGAATAACTTGGTATAGGATTGAAGGATTTACAATAGTGACACAATAGGAGAAGGAAGGAGGCATTAGAGCCTATCCCCCCTCAATGACAACTTCCTGAACTCCTAACATAGATCGGAGTTTGGAAAAATTTGCTTCTGTAAGAGACTTTGTGAAAATGTCTGCAACTTGATCTTCTGTAGTTCAAACGAGCACTTCAATAACTTGATCATGAATGAGCTTTCTGATGAAGTGCATGTGTAGCTCGATGTGCTTGTGGTGTTGATGTTGAACTGGGTCTTTGGCAAGCTTAATGGCACTCTGATTGTCGCACCAAAGGTTGGTCGGATGTTGTTGTTGGAATCCAAACTCTGAAAGGATCTATCGAAGCCACAAGGCTTCCTGACTTGCATTTATCGTTGCTCGGTACTCTACTTCTTCTAAAGAAAGTGCAATAGCATGTTGTTCCTTATAGGCCCAAGTGAAAGGTCCTGAACCAAGGCTGAAAACGTAAACTGCAGTAGACTTCCAATCATTACAGTCGCTGACCCAATATGAATCAATGAAACCAACCAATAAAGGAGTCCCCCTTTGAACTGTAATGTATCATGAACTGAATTGTACTACGGACAAAGCGAAGTATCCTTTTAGTTTATTTCCAATGGCTTTCATGGGGTGTTTTCATATAGCGGGAAACAAGACCAAAAACAAAGGAAAGATCAGGATGGGTATGAGTCAAGTATAAAAGGATACCAACTATCTAACGGTACAGGGTGGCATCAACTTCGGGAGAAGTACATGTGGCAGTAATCTTGACTCCAGACTGGAAGGGAGAAGGGTTTGGTTTACAATCATCCATGTGAAAGCGACGAAGAAGGTCACAGTCATACTTAGACTCATCATACCAAGGTCACAAGCAAGCCATTTCTTTTAATGTGTGGTTCTTTCTCTCAACAACACCATTTTTTTGTGGTGTATATGGAACAGTGTGTTGCATTTGGATGCTCTGTGTAATGAAATAACTTGTAAAATTATTGTTCACATATTCGCCTCCATTATCTGTTCTTAACTTTTGAATTTGATGTCCGAATTGCCTTTCTACAAGGGCCTTGTAGGACAAAAACTTTGCTCTTAAGTTTTAAGAAGTAAACCCAAGTACGTCTGGAAAAGTCATCAATGAAAGTTAAGAAATACTTGCACCTAGAAAAAAAAGGAGAAGAAATTGGACCACACAAATCACTGTGAACAAGTTGTAAGGGGCCTGAGGCATGCCAAGAGGCACGTTTGTCAAAACAGTCTCGATGATGTTTTTCGAGAACACAATTGGCACAAATGCCATCTCTGCATGAAACAAGAGGAAGACCAGTCACCATATGTTGATTACATAGTTGTTGCAATGAGCGATAGTTTAGATGACCAAACCGCTCATGTCAAAGTTTGCTCAAGTCATCATTATGAGCAACAAAAACTAATGAAAAATATGATGACCCAAAGTTGTCAAATTTGTACAACCTGGTAATATCATCAGCAATTCTAGTTGCAAGAACATGCTTAGGATCTTTTAGATCCTTGATTACAACTTGGTGAGGTGAAAATTCTACGGTTTTACCTTCACCTGAATGAGTGATTTGATATACTGATAGAAGGTGACAAGAAAGACTTGGAACACATAATACATCATTGAAATGATTGTTTTCTACTTGAATTGTTCCAGATCCTTCAACACTAAGAGATCTATCATCACCAACAAATATTTCCTTGGTGTTACATTCATTTAGAGCAGAAAATATGTCTCTGTCCTTAGCCATATGATAAGATGCTCCAGAATCAATAAGCCACTCATCAGAAGAAGAAGGAGAAGTTGTATTGAAGGAGAAACTAGAAGCATAAAGTGCATGTCCATGAGAAGAAGAAGAATTAGTAGAATCAATATTGATGTCGTGCTTCTTCATCGTTGCTTCTAAAGCTGCCATCTTCTTGAAACATTTGGACTCATCATGACCATCTTTATCACAAAAGTTGTAATGTTTGTCAGTCTTCTTACTTTTATATTTTTCTCCTTTGTCACCATTAGGAGCGGAAGTTGTCTGAGTGGGTTTGGGACCCTTATATTGCGTGTTGTTCTGGCGAGTATGTTGCTTCTTGGGATTCTTGGGTTTATATTTTTTATGGACGACTAAGGCTTTGTTGGAGGTACCTATAGTGCTGATCACTCTGAGTTGTACAAGATTATCTTGCTCTCTAATCAAAGCATCACAAAATTTCTCAAGACTGATATTTTTATAAGTTGTCCCTAGAGCCTCTTGCATGGCATAAAAGGTAGATACAAACACAAAATATGCTCTACCTAGCTTAGAAAGAATAAGATAGATGTAATGATCTTCTTCTATCTTTATCTTACATTCTTCACATTAAGTTCTGAGTGTTTTAAACTTAGATAGTCTTCAATGCAAGAAAAATCATTTGGACTTAAAGTCAATACTTGATTTTCTAACTGTCGTGCTCGAATAATATTGTGTTTACCAAACACGAATTCAATCTTGGAAAGTACTTGCCTATCTACTTATCCAATCGCCATGAGCACACACAAACAATGTATCTGGATTTCCCCTATATTCTCTCTGGTTGTTTGTTGGCATTGGATTCAAGTGGGCTCTGATGTCTCATAAGGCATCATTAGATGAGATCAGTCAAATCTGCCATGCTCCTACAGCTTCGGCCACAAATACCGCCACTCAAAATATAACTCCTACTCAATCCCTATATAAGCTCTATATTGTTAATCATAATTATATTGTTAATAAATGTGAATCCCCATGTGCATCCCAATTCATGGATCTTCAAAATCATGGCCTTTGCTTCAATCTGGATCTCTAAAATCAAGGATCTGATATGAAGATCTGTGTGGTTTGGTGAGATGGTTGGGAATTATATTTGACTAATATTATCACAAGAGAATTGTTAGAGTATTAGGTACGATCATTTGTGCCTTTAATCTAATCTATACTTTTTTTTTGAATCTCCATTTAACGTTAATGAGTATTCTCAATTGGTAGAAGCGGTTTGGTGAGATGGTTGGGAAGTAGTGTTTGTATGTTCCAATCATTTTTAATAATACCAATGATTACAAATTGAAGTTACCAAATTAGGATTAATTGTAAAATCCTCGTAAACATATTTAATTGTAAAATTTTCATAAATATTTAGATCATCTTATACATATATTTTTATAACTATTCAAAAATACAAATCTTTCAAAATAAATAATAAAACTTACCCCAAAATAATTAAAAGTAATTGAAATTTATATTTAACAATATAAAATACATTTATAATGATTAGATTTGAAAAACACAAATCATTCAAAACAATTAATAAAACTTACCTACAAAGTAATTAAGAGTCATTGAAATTTATACTCTAACAATATAAAATACATCTATAATGATTAGATTATATTTTTATTTCATTAAATTTTTTTATTATAATAATTAGTTTAAATTTTTTATAATTTTTATTAAAATAATTAGATTAAATTTGTATTTCATTGAAATTTTTATTCTAAATATATAATATAAACAACATATTATTTTTCTTAAATAATTAATTTATTATTATTTTAATTAATTAATTTTTTAATACTTAAAATTTTGTTTTTCTAAATTATTTTTCATTATTACTTAATTAACTAACTTTATATTATTTAAAATTTTGTTTCCCTAAATTGTTCAATGCTCATTTTGTATTGTAAGTATATGTTGTTCATATGAAATCCTATTTCTCTTGCTTTCTTTATTTATGTTATAAAAATATAAATGTTTTACAATAAATATTATGTCTATCAACAATGATTTATGAGCTTTGCATTTTTCATTTGGGTTAAGAATAATAATATTTTAGTGTTCTCACAACTAGATTACACATTGTTTACAATAATTATTACTTAATAATAGTTATTAAACAAAATGATTTTTTTATTGTCTAATTTTAATATATTTTATTTTTCATATAATTGATTCAGGTTGTTAATGTACAAGTATTCTAACATTTTAGAGGTACGTCACCTTTTCCTAACTAAAATAGGAAACATATCCATGTTTATCAAATTCATCAAATTAAATTATATACTTACAATATATTTAATTAAAAATTTATAATAAAAACTTTTCAAAACTAGACATTTCTTTCTTTCATTCAGAGGCATTGCACTTAGATACTTGACTTTCCTGCTCCCCTTCTAGCTCAGCCCAGTCAGGTCCTTACCTTCCTGTAAGGTTATTACTATTTTGGTCTTGCTTGACTAGACTGGTATTCCCTGTCAGGTCCTCAGCTCATAAGTGCAAAAACATAAATTAGTTCTAATTTTCTAATTGCGATTTCGATTTATAAGCCAATATTCCTCTCGTCTTGGGCAGTACCTTTATCCACGAGTTGCAGCTTCCATCCGGGCAAGCGCCTGAGAGATACTAGAAATGCCATCATTCATACGGGATCACCTGATTCATAATTCTGGTTAACCGCTGCATATTCACTATCAAATAAATAATTGCAATAGGCTTGAACGAAAGAAGCGAGACTCAAATTCCTCTATAATCATGCGTAAGTTGGCAAGGGAAGTCTAAGAAGGTTGGTTTCATGCGATCCATGCTATGCCGGGTCTCTAGTTGTACCTCTCTACAATATCCCAATGAAAAAAGGAACATATAACAACTTCCAAATACATAACACAATTTTTTTCTTAAATGTTGTAGGATTTCTTACAAAAGATCCTTCTTTGTTTGTTTCCACTGCTAGTTGCCCTCCTTGTAAAGATAAAGATAACTTTTTTGTTAGTTCATTCAACTTTCTATAGGTTGGAATTGGAATGTGATCTCATAAAATATGTTTTTTTACTTTAATGTTTGTTTCCCATGAATTCTTTATCTTGTTGACTTAGTTAACCAATAATTAATTAAATTTTTTAGTCAATTAAAATATAAATAATTATCACTTTTTCTATAGGAAGTTTTTCTAGCAACCACAAGGCACATATTTTAGCTACGTTGTTTGATACTATACAAAGGATACTTTAGATTTAATATGATGAGTTGTAGTCAAATAAAGGATATGATGAGTTTTCTTTTCTTTTTCTTTTTTTTCCTTATTCCAAGAGAAATTACTCAATTTTATATAGGGTATAAAAAATTTTACAATAGCTCTGAACCAGACATAGTTGTATATAACGTGAGCCAGTTACAGGGCTGGTCGAGAATGATACAGTGCTTGAAGCTCCTGGCGAAGATAGAAAGGCAATATGATCGGTATCGATAACGCAGATGGGGTCTGCAAGTGTCATGACCAGCCCTGGACAGACGGACGTCCTATGAAGAGGATCGGAACCTCAGCCAGTGGAAACAGCCTCCTTTGCAATGCCTCTAGGATGGATGCACGAAGGCAGAGGCGATCTCGGCCCAACCAGTTAAAATCCAATTAAAATCCTATAGGACAGATGTCTCACTGATTGTCAATGGTCCAGATGGAAGAGACACCACAACTGAGAGTGTGCCTTTCACCAATGCCGAACGAAACAGACCGGCTCAGATAGGAACTCAAGGCGCACAGAGAGGAATCCGAAGCAGCGATCAAGAGTTAATCTTCGAAGAGATTGTAGAAGGATGTCTGGCTCTCCATTCCTCTGTCGCAATCGTAGATGGAAAGTCTGCCCACCTTTTGTCTGAGGGCTCTCTTGGAGAGAGCATTCGCTACAGAATTGTAGGATCTGGGGATATGTCGGAAGGAGATATCTGTGAAGGAGCGAGCCAGCTGAAAATTTTTGGGTTTCCAGCCCTCAGCGTGAATGGAATGAAGCTGACACAAACCATTAATCCAATCAATGATTACTTTTGAATCACCTATGACCTGTAGATGATCTAGGGACCAAGAGGAAGCCAGCAGGAGTGTGGTCCATAAGCCAAGTAGCTCGGCTTTGGTATTAGTACCCCTACCACAGCTTAAGGACCATTTTGTAATCCTCGTCGGGTGTGTTTGGAAGGTACCTCCAGCACCACAACATAAACCAGTGGACTGTGCCGCTCCATCAAAAAAAGCCACCGTGTAGCCTGCCGGTAAGAAATAATCGACCTCTTTGTGCAGATGTGTCAAGTCGGGAGACTGTTGTCAATGGAAAGAGACCTGTGATCTATGGCAGACCGCCCGAAAAGATGGGGAAGCATCCTCAAAGAGCGCCTTGTTACGCTCAAGCCAAATGTGCCAGCTAATTAGAACAGCCAGGGTAGGAGGCGTTGCTTGAACAGTAGACCAGGAGTGGAAACAATCAGAAAAAGTGGCACCGGACCAAAGGAATGGAAGGGAGTAGTGTTGTAAGGTGTGCTTCCAGATATTTTGTGTAAAATCACAGTGTATAAACAGGTGTGCAGTGTTCTCCGAGTCTCTTCTGCAGAGAACACAAAACCCGGGTCCTTGTCTACCTCTTCGCAGAAGATTCTCCCAGGTGAGGAGTTTGTCATTGACCCCGAGCCAAAAGAATAATTTTAGCTTTAAGGGGAGGTGCCAAGACCACAACCGACGGTGCCACAGAGGCTGTGCTTTGATGACCCTATCCGGAAGGAGCGCAGCATATACATTTTTAGCTTCAACAATCCCCGATCCATCTCCTCCTGTCCAGGTGAGGGTGTCCCATGCGGCTGTGAGGGAGAGGCTCGAGCACTTTAAGGCAGCCGTAAAAGAGTCTAGCTCCAAGGCTGCTGGACCGCCGAGAGCCAAATCGCTGCTATGTATCCAAAGATCGGGGAGGGGAAAAGCACGGTTCTCTTTCTTTAGCTGTGCAAGGGAAGAAATATTGTGTGACAACAGAAGAGACCGGAGCTGTAAGGACAGAATCGAAAGGTCATCTAGGCCTATGAGTTTATCTCTGCCCAGTTTTATTTCTTTACCCGATCCCAGACTCCAGCGAAGCCAGTGTAGGATAACCTGTGAGGATGACACCAGTCCCTTCCAGAAGGGAGAGGCCCAGCTCTGAAAAAGATGGGGTTTTCGAAGCCAACAGTGGAGGGGAATGTTTCCAAAGTATTTGTCCTTGATAACCCGGTGCCAAATGTTATCGGTGGAAATCGCCCTCCAAAAGGAACATGCCAATAATGCCTTATTGAAAAAGTAGAGATTTTTTAGTCCCCATCCTCCCTCCCTTTTTGGCCTAGAGAGCGTCTGCCAACTGCAAAGATGAAATTGCCTATTTCCAACATGATCGTTCCAYAGGAAGTTGAAAGATAATCTACGGAGCAGGGTAGTGACTTTGGCAGGGATCCGCTCCAGAAGCATCCAATAAACAGCCAGGCTTTGAAGGACCGATTTGACCAGGATGAGACGTCCCCCCAGGGACAACCATTTGTTGCACCAGAATCCTATTTTCCGTTCAAAAGATGACACCATCCAAGTCCAGTCAGTAGTAATGGAGGCTCCCCATTTTAGTTGATATCCCAAGTAGTTGAATCCTAGGGATAAGTCAAAGAAGGAGAAGGGGAAAAGTCCTTTAAGAGTAGAGAGATCGGCCACCGACARGCCCCAATGATGTACCGAGGACTTCGAGGGATTGATGGACARCCYCGATGCATTGCAAAAAATCTTAAGTATATCCAAAAGAGYTGTCCATTCCGAAACATCCGCTTTGGAAAATAAAAGTATATCATCCACGAACATAAGATGGRCGATCCTGTGGAGGTTAGAAAYCTGAATACCTGTAATATGATGCTCARCAACCTTTTTAGTGAGAAGTAGACTCAKCCCTTCCAAAACTAGGATAAAGAGATAAGGGGAAAGTGGGCATCCCTGGCGGAGCCCCCTTTCACATCTGAAAAATCTGGAAGCCTCCCCGTTAATCAGAACTGAAAGGTTAGCACTGGAAACGCAGGACATTATCCAGTCCGTGAAATTTATCCCAAACCCAACTGTGAGGAGGATGAGTCTGAGGAGATCCCAGTCAACACTGTCAAAAGCCTTTTTGAGATCAATTTTCATGATCGACGCCTTTTGCTTTTTATGGAAGATGTTGTGGATGCTCTCATGGGCCACTCCAATGGCATCATGGATCCTTCTTCCCTTCAGAAAACCGAGTTGTTCAGGCGAGATATTCCTTTCCAAGACCGGCTTAATCCGTGTGGAGATGATTTTAGCAATGAGCTTGTATACTAAATTACATAAAGAGATCAGTCTGAAATCGTTGAAGAGGAAGGTTGTTCTGTCTTTGGAATTAACACCAGGAAAGTGGAGTTAAGACTGCTGTTGATTTTACCTGTAATACGCACGTCCTCAACCATCAATAGAAGGTCTGTTCCAACAAGGTCGAAGTAATGGGAGAAAAATTCAGCCATCCAGCCATCAGGGCCCAGACTTTTCTCTTTTTTGAGGTGAGTCGGTGTATTCTTGAGCTCCAACAGGGTGACCGGATTAAAAATATCGGCAGCTTCAGCTTAAGTGACCCAATTAGTGTACAGACTTGCAATAGAAACTTTATCTGGCATGTGTATCTCAGTGTTGGATTTGTAAATATGTTCAAAGAAAGAGGCCGCTTCCAATTTGAGAGCTTCCTGTCCGCGTATGATACCCTCATTAGCGTGTTCAATGGACCAGATGTGCTTCTGATTCCTGTTGAGATTAGCCACTTTGTGGAAATACTTAGTGTTGGAGTCGCCCCATTTGAGCCAAGTCGCCCGACTTCTGAGCCGCCATCTTTTTTCTTCGTCCAGCAGAATGGCTTTCCTTTTCTCCTCCAAATCTTTAAGTGAAGCCGCGTCATCCCCTAAAGGTGTCGTTGTGGTAGATTTGTTGATGAGATCGGTGATCTCAAGCTCCAGTTGGTTTAAAGCGAACCCCTCCGCCACTTGTTTCTGTTTAGTCCAGCTTTTGGAGTGCGCTTTTAGAGTATATAACTTCCATACAAGTCTGGTCTGAGGATTCAATTCCCTCTGAAACCGCAGGTCGCTCCAGACAGAGTGAACCAATGCAGAGTATTCTGTGGATTCGGCCCAATGGTGGTTATATTTAAAGGGGAAAGGCTTGTATCGGGCGATTGGGTTCAAAGTGAGAGTGATGGTCGCGTGATCTGAGAAGAAGGGTAGAGTGACTCCAGATGTAGGGGAGACGGAAGATGTGAAGAAAGACTCGGAGATAAGGAAGCGGTCGAGCCGTTTGGCAATGGCTTCCGAGCCCCTTCTCCCATTTCGCCAGGTGGGGGTGAGGTTTATAGGTAAGACATCGATAAGGTTGAAAGATTTAAAGAGGTCTCTATAAAGATTGAACCCGGATCCAGATAAGGTTGTAGATCCCCAATGTTCGTCCGATGAGAGGGTGATGTTGAGGTCGCCTCCCAGGATAAGATTTGGGAGAGCGAGGATGCCACTTTGTGCTAGATGGGTCCAAAAGAGTGGTCGATCAAGGCAAGGGCCATATACATTTAAAAGAGACAGCTCCTGGTTGGAAGCAAAACATCTGCCATTACACAAAATGCCACCACAGGTTAAGAAGGGAGTTAGGTTATAAAGCGCTGGATCCCAAGCCACCAGCATGCCTCCCGAGGTACCGATGGAGCTTAACGCGGCCGAGACCCAAAGGGGACGGAAACGATGAAGGAAATCTCTGGCAGAGTGATCAGCAGAAAGAGTTTCTTGTAGGAATATAACATCTGGCTTGGTGTGTTGTAGAAGACCTCTGAATGAAGTAGCCTTGAGGGTGCCCCTGATCCCTCGTATATTTAGAGAGAGCAAAATCATTACTTGGAGCGTGTAATGGCCTTCAATGCTCTAAGGGCCTTTGGCGAGGGTTGGGGCGATATGATGAGTTGTAGTCAAATAAAGGATACCACTAGATTCACTTGATCACGGGACTTTGGCGAGGGTTGGGGCGATATCTGACATCGTCGTATACATACAATTATATATAAATATGTTCCATCCCCTCACACGATACCTTGGTCTGGTCTATGTAGGGGTGGGAAAGATGCCTGACAACGCCCCATGTGCTTCCACCCATTACCTCATATATAATTATATAATATATAACTATATATAAATAAGATTTTAATTTTAAAAATTTTGTATTTTAAAAAAATTTTGTTAAATGTTTTTAATATAAAGTTTTAATTTAGGGAGTTTTGGTATTTTTTTTATTTTTTAAATTGTGCTGTTTTTTTTGTTTTGTTGTTTTTTACTATTTGTTTTTTGTTTTTTTTTTAATATATGTGTTTTTAAAGTTAGGGGGAATTTAAAATAATAATAATAATAATTTTTTTGGTTTTTTCATTTTTTTAATTTATGTTTTCAATATTTTTTTAAATGTGTTTTTTTTTTTTTTTTAAAACAAAAAAATTGTGAAGACTAATTTTGATTTTTTTTATTTGTATAGGGATTTGTTGTCAAGGAGACAATTTTAATTAGGTTATAATCAGCTATAATTTTAATGTTTAGAAAACATATTTTGCTTTAGGTAGTATCACTTTTTTATTTAGGTGTTGATTTTAAGATTTTTCTTGGCAACTGTTTTATTGTTTAAGGCTAGGCTTGAAAAAAGTTGTAATTTTGATAAAGTTAGAAAAAATGGTGCTACCAGTAGAACCACTTTTTGATTTAGGGGTTGAATTTAAGATTTTTCTTACCAACTATTTGTGTTTTTAAGGCCATGATTGAAAAAAGTTGTAATTTTGAACTGGTTAGAAAAAATGGTGCTACGGGTAGCACCACTTTTTGATTTGGGGGTTGATTTTCATGTTTTTTATGCAAAAATATGGGTTTTAAGGGCTAGAGTTCTTGTTTTGAGGTCACAGTTCTCGTTAACTCAATAAGTTTGTTTATCTACTTGAACTATTCTAAACCCTACAACTCTAAGAGATCTATCATCACCAACAAATATTTGTTTGGTGTTACATTCAATAGGAGCATAAAAAATGGTTTTATCCTTAACCATATTACAAGATGTTATAAAATCAATAAACCACTCATTAGAAGAAGAAATAGATGTTGCATTGAAAGAGAAACCATAAGCAGAAATTTCTTGCTCACGAGAAGAAGAATCAAGATTGATGTTGTACTTCTTCATCACTTCTTCTAAGGATTCCATGTTTTTAAAACATTTTGACTCTAGATGACCATCTCGACCAAAACAGTTGCAATGTTGATCAATCTTCTTACTTTTAAATTTTGCTCATTTCTTACCATTAGGAGTATAATCTAGCTGCAAGGGTTTGGGACCTTCATTTTTCTTGTTGTTGTGGCAAGGACATTGCATCTCTAGATGCTTTGTTATGTCTTTCTACTTGACCGCTAAGGATTTTTTAGATGTACATATAGTGTTGATCACTCCAAGTTGCAAGAGCTTATCTTTCTCTCTAATAAGAGAATCCCAAAAAGACTCAAGAGCAGTAGCTTGGTAAACACCCCATAGAGCTTTTGTAGTGGCATATGCACTAGATACAAAGATAGAATATGCACTACCAATGTTATCAAGAATAACATATATGTATCGATTATCCCTCAAATCTATTTTACAATCTTTAAGCAAAAGTCTAAGTGTTTTGAAATTAGATAAATAAACTTTAATGCAAGGAAAATCATTGGGACTTAAATTCATTCACTAATTTTCAATATGGTGGGCTTGAATCTCATTGTATTTACCAAATGTGGCTTCAAGCTTAACCCAGGCTTCATATGGGTCATCAATTCCTAGAAGGTGAAACCGTAAATCAAGAGAGATGGGCATTCCAATAAGTCCACGTGCTTTGTCAATTTATTATCCCATTTGGCTTTCTTTTTAGCATCAGTGGGGGCTTGTTCTTTTCTCAAGGTAATCTGGTACAATTCTTTACTTCTTATTACATCCTCCATGTGGGATTTCCATGAGAAGTAGTTGGTAATAGTAAGAAAAAGGCCACTTGTTGAATCCATATTAAAACATGCATATAATATGGATTCAAAAAATGAAATCGATTGTCTCGATGGAAAACTCTCAAAAAAATAGGTTTTAAAAAAAATGACACTAAAAATGGACTTCGAATGTGAAAAATATTCCCTTTTAAAAAAGGCATAAACAGTGACCAAAGTGTCATGTGGCAGGTAGAAGTTGATCCACGTGGTGATAGATGCATAATGAGACTACTAAGTAAAAAAAATTGTTTCTCCTCTAACTTTTCATGTAAGTTCACTTTTACAAATAAGTTACTTATGAAGTGACCCAATTTTATAGAATAAGGCAGAATAACTTTTACAATAAAGTTACTTTTATAAATTAAAAGTGCATGCAAAAAGTAACTAAAATAAGAATATTAAAGTTAATTATAGTGATTCACTTTTATAGTTTAAGTGAAATGCACTTTACAATAAAATAATGAGATAACTCAAGTTTGAATGAACTTTTAGAAAGTAACTTAAAAAATAGAGACTTGAAGTCAAGACCTCTTATTAAATAAAACAACTTTCAACCAAGTGAGCTACAGTAAAATACATAGCAATTTTAATGGAGGGTTTTTACTTTTTGCCTTGAAGTGCATGCTTACTCCAAGAACTCTTGTTTTTTCCTGGAAAAAATCTTCAATACGCCCGCATACAAAAGAAAGTGAAATTTCAAATAAACAATTTCCAAGTCTCAATAATAATGGGATTAGATCTTAGTTAGCATACCTGTAAAATGAAAGTTTTCTTTTTGTTTATGATTTGTTGAGCTCGCATAAAGCATAGATCAAAGAGTGTAAGCAAAACAGAAAACACTTTCTGCTCTATTTTTTATTTGTTGATATTGCACAAAGCACGCAACAAAGAGAATACACAAATCGGAAAGAGTAACAAATCGAGAATAAAAAATAGAAAACTGAAATATTAACTTTTGTAATTTAACAAAAAAAATGGTGTATTCCAAGTTTATACCTCTAAATCCGACAAAAATGGCCATATCTTGGGCAAAAGGAAACCTTTTCAAGTGAAATGAAAATAATTTTCAACTGAAAGAAACACTTGAAACATAATGGATCGGTCCTCTTAGCCTAAAATGCATGTAAATAGCATAATATATAGATGAGACACCACATATTCAAGGTCACAATCAACAAAAGGAGCAGGTCTTCAAATGGGCTATGATACCATGTTGGATAAAATAAGGTATTTCCACACATGATCGACACCTTCATTAGCCACTCACACAACCAGATCAATGATCAACGCACCAATGTTTATATGTGGTTAAAACCGTCAAAGAGGGAAACAATCCACGACCGAGCCAACGTGGCCACTTGAGGTAATATATTAATGCAAAAGAAAAATATTTTATGAGAGTTTCTCACAATTGATCATCAACAAATGACTCTCCATGATCTTTAAATAAAGATCATGGACCAATTGGATGTTAAGCCATGGATCAATATTGTTTTAACATTGGGTCCCTTGGTAGACCTCACCTTGTCAGATTAAGGGAGTTGACTAATGCTTTTGGCCGACCACCGACTAAATATGGTTTACCATGTCCACATTTAAATTAGAGATCCACTTTTCATGGACAATTACAACTTATGTGATCTGTGGTTGTTTGGTTTGGTCCATAACCAAACCTATTTATAGATTGTTTGGTTTGGTCCATAACCAAACCTATTTATAGATGGTCCCTCGGATATGATTAACCAACTTCTCTAGCGTCTCAATCAACGATCAACACACCAATGTTTATATGTGGTTTGCAGAAAAAAATGAATGAGATTGAGACGCTAGAGAAGTTGGTTAATCGTTTTTAACATTGTGATCTGTCTCTGATCATTTTGAGAATGATACCCTAATTTTTTGTTCCAATTTGGATATGTTGTGTTGTATTGGAGTTGTTTAAAACTCGACAACAGTTTTATACTGCTAACTTGACCAGATTTTGCTCAAGTTTACCTTCCCAACGATTAAGAGACTCAACTAATTGTTTTTCATGTTTTGTCATTTATTGGTTGGGTGGACCAATTTTTTGGACCCAACGTTGAGGCTTGATGGTTGTTGGCTTATGTTGAGAGTGAATGCTTAAATATGGTTGTGCCCTAAGTCCTCTAGCATAGGACCATTGAATGTGTATGCCCACTGGACTATCACTTGGGTGGATTAAAGATTGACCAAGCTATTGCATTGATTCCCATGGAAGATCGATCGTATCATTTTTTGGAGAATTGACTGAGCTCATGGTGGATTAGTGGATTGTTTAGGAGTTGATCAATTGATTACATGTCTTTTATGAATTTTTCATTCCAATCAATTGGTGACTTGAATCAACCTTGTTTGTGATTTGTGTTAGCATTTTCTTTCCAATTGTTGGTTTGGGCCACTGTAAACTACATGCTCCTCACACAACTCGAGACCTTCAGAGACTCATTGTTGAGCCTACAAAAGAGAAATCTAGCCCTAGCATTGGCCATTCTACAGGAAATCATGGAAAAGGGAAGAAGGTTAGAAGGCATCGCATGGTCTAGTTGCACGTTTTCCCTCATTATTTTCTTACCTGTCACACAAGAGACTTGATTGGTTTCTTGTTCATTAAGCCCTCGATGTTTCTAGTTGTTTGCATTCTCATTTTCAATTGGAAAAGGGTCTAACTCGACTAGGTTTTACTAGAGGAATAAAAATTGACTATCTGTCGCAGAGAAGTTCCATCGATTATACCAAACCAAAATCTCATCGACTCTCTTGCTCGACTCAATCGAATATCTCTCTATTGGGATCATCTAGCCTTCCTAGACTCTCCTCTTTGTAAATGTGTTGAACCTGCACAGAATAGATCTAGCTAAACAATAATACACACATTTGCAGAGAGAATTGGAGAAAGAAGAAGAAGGAGAGAAAGAATGGAAGAATTCTCATTAATCGTTGTGAATAATGAATAATTTTCACATGATATACTTTGTATAACTCAATGATTTCGACTTGAAGTGAACCAAGTCGCCATAGTGGTGGTCTAGAGTGATCTGGACACACACCAGCAGTTACGAGAGTGAATTGTCACCTATTCTAGTCTCTCAGGCAGTTACAGGAGTGAACTGCCACCTAGTTGAGTTAACTAGTCAACTAGTCTTCAGTTAACTGACTGAACAGAAAGTAGTGAGGAGTTAACTCAAGGAATCAAGGATAATGTGCCACTCTGGTGATGATACCAAGGCAAGGTCGAATTAGCATGGTGATGATCCCAATGCAACATCTAAACTCAACTCAACTAGTCAAACTGAAGTGTGAACTGAAAGAGAATATTCTCCAGGTGGAATATTCTCTCCTAAATTATAGGAGACTAGATAATGACTAATTATGACTAATAAACAAATAAAAACCTTAGGAAAAAGAAATCCTAGGTGTGTTTGAAGTAACTCCAACACCCCCCCTGAACATCACTATGGTGAAAATAAAGATTGGGTCCCGGCAACGAGGCCATGTTAGGTACCCAAGTACAAAAGATACACTGGAAATAAAGTGAGGAAAGAGGGAAAACCTCATGGGAAAAACCCCCCGTCAAGGTACAATGTATGTAAAAAGAAGAACTACAGTTGCTAGGCAACTCTGTCCTTTACTCCAAGATGACTTCACAGAGGATGGAATTCATGCTCAGTGAAGGTCTTGGTGAAGATGTATGTTGTTTGTTATGCTGAACGACAGAACTGTAAGTTGATGATCCCCTCATGTACTAAGTCCCGAATGTAGTGCATGTGGATCTCGATGTGCTTTATCTACTACCTCTGAATTGGATCTCTGCAGAACTTCAGAGTGCTTTGGTTGTCACACCAGATGACGATCAACCGATGAAACTGAATGCCCAACTCAGTGAGAAAATGTTGTAGCCACATAGCCTAAATGGTTATGTTAACTACCCCTCTATACTCTGCCTCGGCTGAAGATAGAGAAATGGAAGCTTGCTTCTTGCTCAACCAACAGATAGGCCCGAAACCAAGACTGAGTGAGTAACCAAATGTGGACTTGCGATCAATGTTATCGCTAGCCTAGTCAGAATCAGTAAACCCGATAAGATCTAATGTAGAGTCTACTGCATAATGAATCCCAAAGGTGATGGTGCCATGTACATATTGAAGGATACGCTTTGAAGCTTTCCAATGTAGCTCATGCGTCTCCTGCATGAACCTGGAAACTACACCAACTACATGTGAGAGGTCTGGTCTGGAGTGTGTGAGATACAACAAGCTCCCCACTAGTTGTTTGTACAGTGTGTTGTAAACCAGTGCAGTCTCCCCGCCATCCTCAAGTTTGACTCTTGATAGGAAAGGAGTTGGAGCAGACTTGCAGTCTGTCATGTGAAATCTCTCAAGGATATCTTATGCATACTTGGCTTGAGACAATTTGATGCATGATGCATCCTGACTAATCTCAAGTCCAAGGAAGAAGTGTAGCGGACCCATGTCCGTCATCAAAAACCTATCATGAAGAATCCTCTTGACTCCAGCAATCCTCCTAAGCATGTATACATTCGAGTATGATTTACAACGTACAAATTTTTATGACAACAGGTAGGATTTCATCTTGGCAGACCATGCCCTCGGAGCCTGCTTGAGGCCATAAAGTGACTTCTTCAGTCGACAGACCAAAGATGAGTCTTGCATAAATCCCTAGGGTTGCTCCATGTAGATCTCCTCAGAGAGATCACCGTGAAGAAATGCATTCTTCACGTCCATATGATGGACTTCCCATCCCTTGGTTGCCGTAATGACAATTTTCAATCGTATGGATTCCATCTTCGCTACTGGAGCGAAGGTCTCATCATAGTCAATGCCATGAACTTGCTGAAAGCCTTTGGCGACAAGCCTAGATTTGTATCTGTTGATCTCTCCATTCACTGCACTCTTGGTCATGTAGACCCATCTGCATCTAACAAGTTTCCTCCCAGAAGGAAGGGGAGCCAAATCCCAAGTCTGGTTCTCGAGGAGGGAATTGTACTCCTCCTGCATGGCAGATTCCCAAAAGGGATTTCCAGCAGCCTCACCATAAGAATGTGGATCTGAAGACTGAACCAAGAAAAGATACCTGGAAGGCAATGGTTCAGTGGCAGTGAGTGCAACAGGAGGCTCCTCGAAATCAGATTGAGTCCTCCTAGTATCGACTGGATCGCCAATGAGATCCCCTGCATCTTGAAGAGTAGTTTGCGCCCACTTGGGCCTCTGCTCTGGCTCTACAACTGGATCTGGATGCTCTGACTCAAAATCTGACTATACTGACTCTGAATCTGAATCTGAATCATCTGATTCCTCTGAATCAGAACTCTCGTCTGAAGAAGATTCAGCATGTGCATGCTCATCATCTCGGACAGGTGGAAGAGTGAAGGTGTCTGCATGCAGCTGTTGAGGTACATGCGAGACACTTTCCTCGAATTGGACACTACGCTCAATGATGAGTCGGTCCGAGGAAAGATCAATAAGTCGATATCCCTTCACATCGTCAAGGTATCCAAAAAAAATGCACTCAGTTCTCTGTGGATCAAGTGCCTTCCCCTTTTCAGAAGGAATCTGGGCCCATGCATGAGAACCAAAAATGTGAAAGTGGGTCACTTCCAGTTTGAGGCCGCTCCAAGCCTCATAGGGGGTCTTATCCTTGACAGATCTATGGGGAGATCTATTTTGGATGTATATTGCATAGTTAAGTGCTTCGACCCATAGTCTATGTGGTAGTGACTTTGCATGCAACATGCAAGATGCCATCTCCTTTAGAGATCTGTTTTTCCGCTCAGCAACTCCGTTTTGTTGTGGAGTGTATGGAATTGTATGTTGCAATTGAATCCCTGCCTCATGGCAAAGATTGTGGATCTCATGATTCACATACTCTCCCCCGTTATCATTTCGGAGGACTTTGATCTTCTTTCCGGACTGTGTCTCAACCAAGGCTTTGAAATCTTTGAGGTGTTGAAATACTTCTGATTTTTGCTTGAGAAAGTAGATCCATGTAAAATGTGAGAAATCGTCAACAAAAATGAGAACAAACCTCGCTTTGTTGATCGATGGATGCGGAAAAGGACCCATGAGGTCACTATGGATCAGATCTAAAGGTGCGGAAGCTTGCTGAGACTTTCCCTCGTCGAATTTCTCTTGAGGGTGTTTTCTGAGAACACATCCCTCACATACTCCCTTGGAGAAATGGATGTTTGGTAGACCATCAACTAATTTGTGCTTGCTAAGCTATTGCATGTATCTTAAATTCAAATGCCCAAACCTTTCGTGCCATATCCTACTACTTTCATCAGCATGAGTAAGCAGTAAAGCAGAATCATGTTCAATGAATTCAGAAAATGTATACAATCTAGACTGATGATTTACCTCATCGGTAGCAACCCTGGAGTTGGTTTGCATGTCGTAGATGTCCATAGAATTTGGTGTGAAGATGACTTTATTTCCGGTGTCGGAATTCGTCATCTGATACATAAAGAGAAGGTTGACAAAAAGCTTGGGAACATGCAGCACATTCTCGAAGCTTCTATTGGTGAGTTCAATCCTTCCTTTGCCGGTGAATTCGACAGAAGAGTTGTCCCCCATCAAAATAGGAGGACCTTTGCATGCATCCAATGAAGAATAGACTACATCTGAGGCAGGCATGTGATGTGATGCTCCTGAATCTACGATCCAAACATCGGGAGAGGAGTTGATGGAAATCAAGGCATGGCTAGAATTTCCTTTCTTAGAATTCAGATCTTCTGGCTTCTTCTTCTATTTTGCACCCTCAGGGATGAGATCTCCAAGGTTGTTTTGTTGAAGTATCTGAGACATCGGATCTATTTGTTTTTGCATGCATGTGGATTCCAAATGGAATCCTTTGTGACAGTATGTGCATTTCTCTCCTTTTCTTCCCTTTTCTCCTTTGGATCCAGAGGCATTGGTGAAGGGTTTTGTGTACCCTTCCTTCTTCGTATGTGCATGATATTTCCGCTTATCTTTATCTTTAGATTTCTGATATTTATGGTTGTCATCATGCATAGTGAGTGCATGTGCCCTTGGGCCTTTGATTGCGCCAATGTTGATGAGCTTGGTTTGCTCTTGTGTCAGGGATTCGATAAAGTCCTCAAGAGAAGGCATCTTCCAGGTGGATCCAGAGGCGAATCTGACAGTATGGAATGTAAATACGAATACTGAGAATTCAGGACCAAGCTTGGAGAGAATGGTGAGAACCATTTGTTTCTCCTCCTTCGATTTATCAACCCCACAAGCTTTGAGTTGCGACGGTAAATCCTTGAATTTTGTAAAGAAATCTTGGATATTCTCGAAGCTTTTTGGATCCAATGTGAGTAGCTCCACCTCCAGCATGTGTCCCCTCATCTCATCTTGTTTTCCAAAGAGCCCTTCCAAGATGGTCCAGGCTTCATTGGGAGTCTTACAGGAAGATATATGAAAAAGGAGATCAGGAGAAATAAGGCTGCAAATTGTTCTGAGTGCCTCATCCATGCGATTTAAGTACTTGGATTTTTCTATGGTTGATGTCGGATCTGTATCTGTATTCATGGTTAACCTATACAACCCTCTAGATTGGAGATGTATGGCTATTTTCTTTTTCCATGCAAAATAGTTATAAGGTGTAAGAATTAATTCTTTTTGGAATTCCATCTTTCCGTTGTCTTCAATCTTTTGTACCTGCAAAAAAATTCGGTGTAGATTTTTCTTAGCAGTCCGTTGACTCTGATACCATGTAAATGTGTTGAACCTGCATAGAATAGATCTAGCTAAACAATAATACACACATTTGCAGAGAGAATTGGAGAAAGAAGAAGAAGGAGAGAAAGAATGGAAGAATTATCATTAACTGTTGTGAATAATGAATAATTTACACATAATATACTCTGTATAACTCAATGAGTTCGACTTAAGGTGAACCAAGTTGTCATAGTGGTGGTCTAGAGTGATTTGGACACATACCAGCAGTTATAGGAGTGAACTTCCACATATTCTAGTCTCTCAGGCAGTATGGGAGTGAACTGCCACCTAGTTGAGTTAACTAGTCAACTAGTCTTCAATTAACTGACTGAACAGAAAGTAGTGAGGAGTTAACTCAAGGAATCAAGGCTAATGTGCCACTCTGGTGATGATACCAAGGCAAGGTCAAATTAGCATGGTGATGATCCCAATGCAACATCTAAACTCAACTCAACTAGTCAAACTGAAGTGTGAACTGAAAGAGAATATTCTTCGGGTGGAATATTCTCTCCTAAATTATAGGAGACTGGATAATGACTAATTATGACTAACAAACAAATAAAAACCTTAGGAAAAAGAAATCCTAGGTGTGTGTGAAGTAACTCCAACACTCTTGTTGTGGTCCAAACACTCGAATTCCATTACCATTTTTTGTGTGGCTCGACTTCCAACCCTCTCGTCTATTTGTGGAATCCAATCTTGCTATGAGTCGACTACATCAACTAGAAAATGTGTTTGACTACCCTTTGTTGTCGACTGGAAATGGGATCCGTCTAAATGGTGTCAAACCAAACAAGAAATTAGTTGACTGGTGGTTTATTTTCATCAAATGGTATTTTGTCTTGTTGCTTCTTGGCTTGGATGGTCAAATGTGTATGGATTCCCTATCTCTGTTATAATATGTTGATGTGCATTCTGATTTTATTTGGAGGTCGAATTATTCATTGTGGTCAAAAGATCTCGAAAAGTTATGCGGTTTTAAAAAAAAACGGCACTGAAAACGGACTTCGAATGTGAGAGTTATGCTTGTTTTAAAAAAGCGTAAACGGTAACCAAATGACAAGTTAGTTATATTGATTCACTTTTATACTTGAAGTGAAATACACTTTACAATTTGAGCATGAACTTTTTCAAAAAAAGTAACAAAAGAGAGACTTGAACTCAAGACCTCTTACTTAATAAGGCAACTTTTAACCAAATGGTCTAGCAAAACATATTGTATTTTTTAGGAAGAGGATTGGGGGTGTTGTTGTTTTTGTGGTGGTGGTGGAAAACAGCCTTGGAGAGCATGCTAAAAAAAAAAAAAAATCACAGAAGAAAAAAAATTTGCTTCTCGATGACAACAAGGGTTAGATATCGGTTAGCTTACTCGAAAGATGCACATTTTCCTATATGTTTCTGATTTGCCGAAATCGCACAGGGCGCAGCACAAAGAGAATACAAAGATCTAAAAGAGTAGCAACCCGGAAATAAATAATACAAAACCAAAATGATACTCTACAAAAATTTAAAAAATGCATATTCAAGGTTTATACCTCCGGATCTCACTGAAATGACTGTATCTTGGGCAAACAGAAACCTTTTCGAGTGAAACAAAAAGTGTTCCTAACTGAATCGAGCGCTCTAGACGCAATGGAACAATCCTCTTAGCCCATAAATGTATGGAAATGAAAGAAAATGGAGATGGGGCAATGGACTTCACGATCTCGATCTACAACAGGAGCAGGTCTTCAAACGGGCTCTGATACCATGTTCGACAACACAGCTATTCCAACAAAGGATGAACACCTTCAGTAACCACTCACATAACCAAATCAAATATCAACACACCGATATTTTCACGTGGTAAAACCCCTACGGGGAAACATCCACGGCCCCAACCAATGCGACCACTTGGAGCAATTTATTAATGCAAAAGAAAAAGATTACAAAAATAGTTTACAAGAGAGTTTCTCACAATCGATCATCGGAAAATGACCCTCCATGCTCTTTAAATAGAGATCATGGACCAATGAGGTGTTAAGCCACAGATCAATGGTCGTTCAGATCGAGGAGAGTATGAACCGTCGAATCACTCTATGTTGGGAACATATCGTGTCTGTTAGATTTCCTAACTACAAATGCATACTAATGCATACTAAAGAAACACACTTTTACCTAACGATACATTAGACCAAGTAGATCTTAACTAACTCCTAAGTGTCTAAATATCCTAACACTACGCCCTTTTTATAAGTAACAACTGTATTGTTTGTACTGCTTCCCCATATATGCACCCACATTGATCAAATAATCACAACCACATCGTTATTGTTTAATCGAGTCCTGTTAGATCGACCAAGCTATCAATTATGCAAACTAAATTTAAATGTTACAATTGCTATGAATTTTAGATGAAGAATTATGCTCTATAACATCATGGGATAAATTGAAAAAAAAAATACTTTGCTCATGTATACATATAATAGTATTGTAGCAAATAAAAATACATGATAGAGTATACATCATTCCTTGCATTAGATTGACTTTTTGAGAGGGAGCATCTTAGTTTGTTTTCCTTCTCTTAGAGACCAAAATGTGCTTCCAACTTGTTGTTTCCATAAGGAGTTTATCTCCGGAGCTTGTTGTTCAATCATGGATTGACAATAATTCCTACACTATATGAAGTAATGGTGGTTGCTACAACATCTCTTCATTGTCATGGCCACGGCCTAAGGCATGTGTGCCATGTAGCGACACAATGAACTAAGTGTGATCTGACCATTCAAACTCCAAGGTGCCATGACCATGGCCCAAAGCATGGGTGCCAGCTAAATAGCATATATCAATTAATAATTATAATATTTACAATATAAAGTATTTAATACATTTAATTGTTCAAATTTGTAGCATTTAAAATAATTAATTTTTTTTATATACATTCATCTTGTTGCACAGTTTGGTGAGTTACTTTTTGTGCATGTGCTATCATCCCCTTACACTAGTCATGGGTAGCCACTGCCATTATTTGCATGTCAAGAGAAGAGAGATGTAAGATGAATAATAATGGGTGAGTTCACATGACTTGTGCATGTAGAGCCTTCTGTCATGAGAGGCATGTAGCAATTTATGTTTTCTTCCCTTCATGGTTTTGCTCGTCGTCTACAATTTTCACTACTAAAAATTTCTACCTCATTGTCCGACCTCTATTAGGTCCTTTGACCTTATGGTACAATTGCATTATAGAGTGGCAGGCTCCCCATTCATACTTGGTTATTTTATTTTCTATGTAAAAAACAATCTATTGTTTATGTTTTATGCGAATGATATTTGCTTAGTTTCTTATTGGTTGTCACGGATAACATTGAAAATGGAACCTGATGTAATTTCATTGTTTTAAGAGATATAGGTATGCTCACAAAGCTATGTTTCCAGGGATGGCAGTGGAATCTTATGCTCTATATTTTTTTTTATGATCAAGACCATTTGCCAACTATTATTTTTCTTTCCTTTTATAGGTCTACTCATAGAGAAAAAACTAATACAATCGTTGTTCAGAACAAAAACATTATATGGGCTCTAAATTTGGTTCTAAGGACCAACCCTCTACCCATTTTGATATTCCAGCTAGAGAGGAAGCAAAATTACTTATTTAGGAAAACCACAAGGACAAGATAGTAAGTATATAAGACTGTATGATCCTTTGTTCTTTATTGGGGAAGTCAAAATAGGGAAGGGTTGTGAAATATAATTGGATGTGAGAGAACCCTATTGAGTTAGGAATTTATGTGAGCGCATTGAAACATTCTGTGATTTATTCAGTGAGACCACGTAGGTGTGTGTTGATACATCGTATTAGTCTATGTGTTTATTTGATGAGGACACTACCTTTACTCTCTGATTCACATAAAGTCATTATTGCATGCATCTAGAATTTATTGGCAAATTAAGAGAATAATCCTACATGCATCCACATGCCATTTATTTTTATCATGTCAATTATTGATCAACAATATATGTATCCATTGACTAGACCCTGACCAACAATTTCACCAGCGACTTCATATAAAAAAACCAGAGTTATTTCCCCTTGGGATTGGTAACGCTACGAACATGTAATGAATTTTTGTCCTGTTACATAAATCTAATATTCCTTTCATGTCCTACATGAATATTAATTCTGGGTTGGCAAGCTTGACCAATAGGTTGGAGGAGTGATTTTGTATATAATTTTTATTGTCTACACTCAATATAGCGTGAGCAACAACCTACCATTTGATGGATTTAAACTAAAAATCTAATCTTAGATATTTACCATCTTATCCAAAACTTATTTATGAATATTTACTCCTAATGGCAGTATATGGTGTGTCACTGTGGTGATGTTCGATATTATGACAATAGCATAGTTTATGTGTTGGGTGTATTGCAGTAATTCTATATGAATATAATATTTTTTAAGAGAGGGCAGTGTTTTACAAATCCAACCACCTCATCTATAGTTTTGTTTCACCCGATATTGATTCACTACCCACTCGTAAGCTGCCAACTCAACAATTCAAGAAGGTTAGTAAAGGCTAGTAGAACTTTTAAGATAACTTTTATCAATTTTCTGCAATGATTTAAGATAACTTTTATTAATGTTTTATTTTAATTATTATTAATAATTTAATTTGTTATTCTTGTGATCAATCACGTGATTAAGTTTTCTTACAATGGATGATTACACAAGTTCTAAATTTAAAATTATAATTTCAAGGAATTTATTGCCCATCTCGAAGCATTTGGCTTAATATTGATAAATTCGATAGAGAATTTGTTTTCCATCCCAAGGAATTTGAATTAATATTAATAAGTTTGATAGGAGCTTCACATAGTTGTTGAGAGATCTCATACATTTGCCATGGCTCTCCTTGTATCACCTTAATTGTATCTTTCACGAACTTGTTCCAAAAACAGGTAAACAGGGGTCTCACATGTTCAACAACACACATTTGTTTGAGATGTTGGGGTTTGAAGCATTGCACCTATAACACATTGTTTTTCCTAGACCAAGCTACAGTGCTCTTAATGATGTTAAGAGCTTTTCACAAAAATCACACAGAAGGCCGGATTCTATTATGCCTCTTATTTTGTGTGTGGAGTTGATTAAATCTATGGTAAACCTGAAGATGATATACAATAAATTGATTTATGAAAGTTGAATATAAATATATAATAAACTGAATTGAGAAAGTTTATTTTTTTGGATTTTTTCATGTATTCATATGATTTTCATGGTGTAAGCTAATGTTGATAATCATTGTTCTCTTAAAGTCTTATCTAAATTGCGCTTTATATGTATTGGGTTTTTTAAAAATAATTATTTTGATTTATTTTTTTAATATATATAATTTTTTGATATTTTTATAGGTTTAAAGATAATTATTTTGATTAGCTTTTCAAATATAAAATTTGATAATTTTATAAGTTGACTAGAATTGTTAAATGTTTTGGTTCTTTAAATATAATTATTTTGATTTGGTTTTCAAATATATATTTGATAATTTTGTAGGTTTGAAGATAATTATTTTGATTCACTTTTTCAATATAAAATTTTGATAATCTTATAACCTTATTAAAATGTTAATTGCTCTCGTTCTTTAAATATAATTAACTTCTTTAGTTCTTTAAATATAATTATTTTTATTCAGTTTTCAATGTATATAAAATTTTGATAATCTTGTAGGTTTAAAGATAATTCTTTTGATTCACTTTTCAAAAATATCTATATATATAATTTTAATAAAGTTGTAGGATAATTGGAATTGTCAAACTTCTATATAAATGATTGCCTGATTTTGTCTTATATGGACCTCCACAAGTATTTGCATTGTGCGGAGATGGCTATCACTACTACATCATTTGGCATTCTTTGGGATATAGTGTGATTGGTGTGATACAAACTATGAAGGTGATCATATATTCTTGTGAATAGTTGAATAGCTAAGATGATGCATTTGGTTAACAAAACCAATGCCTTTACAAAGTCGAATTAAAGAAGGTTTTTTTATTATAAATACAAAATCTAGATGTTAGAATCCCAAGGTTACTGACACATGTAAATATATATCAATCTACTTTGTTTGCTTAAACTCCCTATTCCATTAGGATCTCAATCATCGACCTACTTGTAGTAAATGTTACACCCATAGTGGTAGTAAGAAAAATATCAAAGTAAACATTGGCATCTTCTCTCGTTCATTATGGCCATCAAAAATACCCTCCACCATACAAACATTACACCTCTTAGAAAATATCCTCGAGCGTGTATACCTACTAGCTATAACTTTTACCAGAATGCCACTTCCTCGATTGTTTGCCTTCGTGTGACTGTTGTCGTGATGCTTGCAATGAGAGCTTTGACCAAAATCATTAATTAATTTAATTAATATTTGCTTTTATAAACATTGTAATACCATAGACATTGTAATATTATTGAACATGGCTACCCTAATACCTTTTGTTTTTCTATGTTTTAATGGATAAACCTAGAAGCTAGGGTGGGTAGGTATACATAGCTAACCCCAAGCACTAGAAGGGAAAACCTTCCAGTTTGATCCCATTTCAAAACCAGTGCTAGACCCAGTCCTCGCAGTAGATCCAACAACATATGTCTCAACAGTCACACAAAATATTTTAGGGACCTAACCTCCCTAACCCCTCTCATACATACAATAATATAGTTTCCATGTAATAAAGGCTGACATTAGTTAATAAGGTCTACTTAATAAGTATGAACAAGTCAATGTAAGAAGACCTAATAGAAGCTTATGCTTCTAGAAATATCTCCATCCATAATATTATTTAGAAGATAGAATTAGTACAAATAAGAGTATGAGGCCTAATAAAGCTTTGTCTCGTGAATTATTGTAATAGAGCGTTGATCTACTGGAGGTTTCCCCCTCGAAGAGGCAAGTGAAAATTGCTCTCATTTCAATAAAGGTATCTTTTTGGTGTGTTATTCTCTACATTCTATTGTTATGTTGGTAATTTTCGTTATATTCCTATTTTTGCTTAATATCACATAACCAAGTGCATAACAAGTGGTATTAGAGAACTTTCCGTACCAGGAATTGTGGGTTAAATTTTTTCCTGTTCGACAACACAGGTATTCTAACAGAGGACGAACACCTTCAGTAACCACTCACATAACCAGATCAAAGATCAACACACCGATGTTTTCATGTGGTAAAACCCCTACGGGGAAACATCCACAGCCCCAGCAAACGCGGCCACTTGGAGCAGTTTATTAATGCAAAGAAAAAGATTACAGAGAGATTTTACAAGAGAGTTTCTCACAATCGATCGTCATCAAATGATCGTCCATGCTCTTTAAATAGAGATCATGGACCAATCGGGTGCTAAGCCATGGATCAATGGTTGTTAAGATCGAGGAGAGTATGAACCGTCGGATCACTCTATATCGGGAACATATCGTGACCGTCGGATTTCCTAACTACAAATGCATACTAATGCATACTAAAGAAACACACTTTTACCTAACGACATATTAGACCAAGTAGATCTTAACTAACTCCTAAGTGTCTAGATATCCTAACATCCCCCCTTTAGAACAACTTGGGATAGGATTGAAGGATTTACAATAATGACACAATAGGAGAAGAAAGGAGGCATTAGAGCCTATCCCCCCTTAATGACAACTTCCTGAACTCCTAACATAGATCGAAGTTTGGAAAACTCCGCTTCTATAAGAGACTTTGTGAAAATGTCTGCAACTTGATCTTCTGTAGAGCAAAAGAGCACTTCAATAACTTGATCATGAATGAGCTTTCTAATGAAGTGCATGTGTAGCTCGATGTGTTTGCTACGCTGATGTTGAACTAGGTCTTTGGCGAGCTTGATGGCACTCTGATTGGCACACCAAAGGTTGGTCAGATGTTGGTGCTGGAATCCAAACTTTGAAAGGATATGTCGAAGCCACAAGGCTTCCTGACTTGCATTTACTACTGCTCAGTACTCTGCTTCTGCTGAAGAAAGTGCAATAGCATGTTGTTTCTTACAAGCCCAAGTGACAAGTCCTAAACCAAGGCTGAAAACATAACCTGCAGTAGACTTTCGATCATCGGGGTCGCCAGCCCAATCTGAATCAGTGAAACCAACCAATAAGGGAGTCCCCCCTGAATTGTAATGTATCCCAAATTGAACGGTACCACGAACATAGCGAAGTATCCTTTTAGTTGCTTTCCAATGGCTTTCATGGGGTGTTTGCATATATCGGGCAATAAGACCAACAGCAAAAGAAAGATCGGGACGGGTATGAGTCAAGTATAAGAGGCCACCAACTAACTGACGATACAAGGTGGCATCAACTTCAGGAGAAGTACAGGTGGAAGAAAGCTTAACTCTAGACTGGAAGGGAGAAGGGGTTGGTTTACAATCATCCATGTGAAAGCGACGAAGAAGGTCACAAGCATACTTAGACTGGGAAAGAAAAATTCCTTCGTTGGTTTGCAAAACTTGGAGGCCAAGGAAATAGTGTAAAAAGCCTAAGTCTGTCATTTCAAATTTCTTCTTAAGGCTGGTTTTCACATGGTGTAAAAGTTTTGAGTCACTACCAGTAAGGATAAGATCATCAACATAAAGGACAAGGATTATGAGATGGCTTCCTACTTTCTTGGTGTAGACATTAGGATCAGAATGGCATCTAGAGAATCCAGTGGCAATAAGAAAGCTATCCATTTTGGCATACCAAGCTCGGGGAGCTTGCTTGAGACCATAAAGAGATTTCTTGAGGCG
>ML787970.1:129836-164486 GCA_009831015.1 Picea engelmannii
AAATAATTTATTTTATATTCACTTTGAATTATAGTACACTCATCACTTCACTTTATTATTTACCTTCTAAAATCTCTTAAACCACTTTGACTACTTTGACCTTTTGGGGCTTCTAGATGACATAAGAGGGTCCTCCAACTTCGTAAGGCCGTAACTCTCAAACCATGAGGAGTTATGTGACGTTCCACATACCACCAGAAATGGAATGACTTGTACCATCCATATATAATAGTATTACCTACAAATATATCAAAAATCATACCATTATCCATCAAACAAACTTGGGTCCATTACCCAAACCTGGGTTCTCCAACTTCTCATGGCCATAACTCTCTAACCGTGAGGAGTTATGTGACGTTCCACATACCACCGGAAATGGCATGAAAATCACTATCCATATAGGATAGTTTCGCTGAACTTCATCTCATTATTCCACAAATAAGCATGGGTTCTCTAACCATACTTCTAGGATAACTCAATCTGCAAAGCGTCTTCCCGTGAGGGCTTTCACCATAAGGAGACCACTTTGGAGTTCATTCATTTATACTTATTATCAACCATGACAAGAAAATAATGATTCATCTTTACATCAAACAAACTTGGGTCCATTACCCAAACCTTTGTGCTATCGGGCTTTCTTCAAGGGTTGACATCAATGACAACCAACCTTAATCAACAATATCCTCCTTTGGCATTGATGGCAACACTCTGATGCAATACTGAAATCGTATCATTAATGATCCCCCAGGAACCATACCTCTATCTCATGCTCCCCCTGGAACCATGCCTGTGTCCTCTACATATGATAAATCTCTCTCCCTTTGTCATCAATGGCAAAGGTATCTTTCCATCCGGGGCTGCTCCCCCTAACTGAACCGTCCTCTTTATGGTGCTTCCTCATGTACATTTAAGACATATACGATAAGCATTCAAAAACATTCATTTTGGAGTATAAATAACTCTGAGTCTATGGTGAATATACTCAAAGGCTTCCCATGGAAGTGGTTTTGTAAAGATGTCTACCACTTGTTCTTTTGTGCCCACATACTCAACTCTAATCTTCTTTTCTGCAACCTGTTCCCGTAAAAATTGATATTTGATAGGAATGTGATTCGTCTTGGAGTGGATCATCGAATTATTCGAGATATTGATGGCGCTTGTATTATCACAATAGATTGGAATGGGCTCATCATATTCAACATGTATATATGTCATAGATTGTTTCATCCAAAGAACCTGTGTACAACATGATGCTACTGCAATATACTCTGCTTGGACTGTAGATAAAGATATTGATGATTGTTTCTTGCTTAGCCATGATACCAAACATTCACCCAAGTAGAACGTTTCCCCACTGGTGCTTCGTCGGTCATCAATACAACCTGCCCAATCTGCATCTGTGTAGGCAATAAGTGATAGATCCTTTCCTTTTGGATACCATAATCCAAACTCTTCTGTTCCTTTGAGATATCTGAAAATCCTCTTCACTACTAATACATGTAATTCCTTTGGTGCTGCTTGAAATCGTGCCACTTGTCCAACTATCTGCATTACATTTGGTATGGATGTTGTCACATATAGTAGGTCACCAATCATTGACCTATATTACCTCTGATCTATAGACTTAGAATCATCATATTTTCTCAACTTGCAACTGGTTTGCATGGGAGTGATAATTGGTTTGCAATCTTCCATTCCAAACCTCTTTAGCATTTCTCTGATATACTTGGTTTGAGAAATAAAAATTCCTTGGTTGCTTTGACGTATCTGAAGTCCCAGAAAGAAGGATAGTTCTCCAAGTAACAACATTTCAAATTCATTCTGCATATCTTTTGCAAATTTCTGGCTTAACCTGTCATCATCACTACCAAAAATAATATCATCAACATAAACTTCAATTAATAAAATATTACCTTGACTTACCTTGATGTAGAGGTTGTTCTCTGCACTTCCATTTCTAAACCCTACCTGTTGCAGATACTTATCCAATCTAGAGTGTCATGCTCTAAGAGTTTGTTTTAGACCATACAAGGCCTTCTTTAGTTTACACACATAATCTGCATTCTTTGACAACTGAAATCCTTCTGGTTGTTCAATGTAGACTTGTTCTTCAAGTTCCCCATTCAGAAAAGCTGATTTTATGTTCATTCGATACATTTTAATATTTTTGGAGCATGCATAAGCTAAAAGAAAACAAATTGCTTCCATTCTGGCAACTGGGGAAAATGTCTCTCCAAATTCGATTCCTTCAACCTGTGCATATCCTTTACATACCAATCTAGCTTTGTTCGTTGTAACATGTCCATCTTCATTCAATTTATTCCTGAAGACCCACTTTGTGCCGATCACATTCTTATTCTTTGGTCCTGGAACTAGTTCCCAAGTGTCATTTTTCTCTATTTGATCCAATTCTTCATCCATGGCCTTTTTCCAAAATTCATCCTTGTTGGCTTCTTCAAAACAATTTGGTTCAATTGTAGATGAGAGTGTTATGTGTGTTTGTTCTGGTGAACGGATTCTTCTTCTAGTCTCAACTCATGCATCTTTGTTTCCGATAATTTATTCGGAAGGATGATTCTTTTGTACTCGTCTACTGGGTGTCTTTGGAGGCACTTGTTGAACTTCCTCTTCTGCTTCTATCAGATTCTCTTCATCTTCCTTTTCTACTTCTTTTTCATCTTATGTTTCTTATTCTAAGGGTTGTTTCATTGATTTATTTTCTTCTTCCTTTGATTATGGTCTGCCTTTTTCATCAATTGTCACATTGATGCTTTCCACAACTTTGTTCAATCTTAGATTGTAACACTTGTATGCGTTCCTTGTACTTCTTTGTCCACGCGAGAGTCAAACTTTCTCATTCCGCCATATTCTCTTTTGATATAGCATTTGCTTCCAAAAACTTTGAAGTGCTTTACATTTGTTGGTCTTCCTTTCCATAGTTCATAAGGAGTTTTGGCAGTGTTGTTTCTAAGCATTACTCTATTTTGAATGTGAATTGATGTATGCATTGCCTGTGTCCAAAAAATATCTGTCAATTTTGAATCCATTAGCATTGTTCGAGCCATTTCATGTACTGTCATGTTCTTTATTTCAACAACTCCATTCTGTTGAGGTGTCCTAGCAACAAAGAATTGTCTTTTTATTCCATGATTGTTGCAGTAGTCCATAAATTCCTTTGAGGTAAACTCTCCTCCATTATCAGATCTCAAGCATTTGATTTTTGAATCCATTTCATTTTCAACCATTTCCTTGTAGATCTTGAAGTTTTCAAAAGCTTCTGACTTATTCTTGAGAAATCAAACTGCAGTCATTCTTGTATAATCATCAACTAATAACATAAAGTATTTCCCACCTTTTAATCCATTTGTTCGAGTTGGTCCAACTAGACCAGTATGCACAATTTCCAGTGGTCTTGTCGTTGAATATTCCTTTGATTTGAACCTGGTATTTGTTTGCTTTCCTTGTTGACAATGCTTGCATAAAGTGTTGGTTGCTTTTGTGATCTGGGGCATTTCTCTGACTGCTTCTCTTTTGCTGACTTTGACAAGGTTATCAAAATGTATGTGATCCATTCTTCTGTGTCATAGCCAACTGAACATTAGAATAGAATTAACAATAGACTTGGTCAATGGATAATGAAGCCACCTTGACAGTAAGTAAAATTCGTTTGAAGTCTGAATCAACTTTTCATATTAAGACTTGGTATTCAACACCAAGTATATCCTGCTGATACTATGAATTTTTTGTAGACTTGGAAGAAATCAAGACTCGGAGTAAGCCTGATCTCATAAAGGATCAGATGGGAAAAATAGACATCTTCCAGGACTGGTAGACAGATGTCGTGAGTTAAGAAGACTAGATCGTAGATTCAATGGCACGGGAGGAAGCCAGTCAGAAGGACTGGGATATGGATTTTTCCTTAAGACTAGAAGGGAATTCAGTAGTGACTTCCAAGATTGATCTAACAGAACAAGCATGTTGCAGATAACAGTATAAATATGTACAAACCATGATTTGTGTCCAAAGGATTCTCCCATCAAGAGGGAGAAGACTATGACGAGACACTTGCTCCAATAATCGAATAAATAGTTCCAGTGTTCGTGAAGACAACCATAACAACCATGATTCTGATACATTATGAGATTCAGAGGGAGCAATCCTTGTATTTGAGATTCAGTTGCCTCCATGAAAGGAGAAAAGCTACCTTCAGTTTCAGATGAAGTTGTTTCCATGGTAGAATAGATGAGTCATTCAGAGATAGCAAATGGAGGTGCATAGTCGCAATTCTAGAAGGAACAGTTGTAGAAAAAGTAGAGGACGTACTCTTATGAAGTGAGACAAATAGTGCTTTGCGGAAAGCATATAGAACCAACACATGATTATGAATATTGAGTTTTATTTGAGCAAGTATAGCATGTTGGTACAATGTGATGTGAAAATTTGGTTTCGAAGTACAGGACAAGAAGACTCATGTCTGCAAGTTGAAGCAAGCTCAAAGAGCTTGGTATGGCAGGATTGATAGTTTTCTGATGAGCTTGGGCTTTACCAAGAGTAAATTTGATCCCTACCTTTACTTCAATATTGTGGATGATGGACTAGTTATATTGCTACTATATGTACAGGTGAAAAAAATCTCAACACAAATTGTAAGAAGAAGCTTGTCGTTGAATTTGAGATGAAAGACCTAGGCCTGATGCATTATTTATTAGGTCTTGAAGTTTGGCAGAGCCCATAGAATATCTTCCTTAACCAAGGGAAGTATCCAGTTGAAATACTGAAGAAGTTTGACATGTTGGAATGTAAATCCATGGCCACACCCATGGCGACGAATTTGAAGCTCCTAGTTGATACAATATGTGTCTTAGGAAAATGCCAGTTCGTGATACGTCATCGATCTATCAACCTGGACCATTCTCCACAGGGAGAATGTTTGTCCACCAACAATTTGTTCTTCGTGGACCATTTTCCGCCAGTAGAATGTATGTCCACGAGCACATTGACTTTTCAAAATGTGATATATCAACACTCCCTCCCAATGGAGGAAGTCATATCCTCCCTCTCAACCAAGGTAAGTATCTCCACAATATCATCTCGAGTCATCCACATCATCTCTAAGATGTAATAGCATGATGTCATTGCATCATATCTAAGTTGTACTAGCATGATGTGATTCAAGCATATGCATCATCTCTAAGTTGAACTAGCATAATGCTAATGAATTATATCTAAGTTGCACTAGCATGATGTGTCTCAAGACATATGTATCGTATATAAGTTGTACTAGCATGATGAAAATCAACACTTCCTCTCAACTAAGGGAGCAATCTCCACAAGTCCCAGCTTGTCCCTCAAGTATGCAAACTTTATCTTGGACATAGGCTTTGTCAAAATATTAGTTGTTTGCTCACCGATGGATATGTACTGGAGAATCACTTCTCCCTTATAGGATTTATCACAAATAAAATAGTACTTGATCTAAATGTGCTTCGACCTATCATGGAACACATGGTTCTCTGAAAGCTTCACACAGCTCTGATTATCACAATATATCACAATTGAATCCATCACCTGATCAAATAGTCCAAAAACTAGCTTACATAGCCATACAACATTCGTGCAAGTGTCACAAGTTGCAATATACTTTGCTTCTGTCGTGCTGAGTGCAACATAATTTTGTTTCCTGCTAGCCCATGATATCATAGTAGAGCCCAAACTGAAACATATACTAGAAGTACTCTTTCTATCATCTTCACTCCCTGCCCAATCTAAATAAGTAAATCCATGCAATTTTACGTCATTGTTTGAGGCATATCTCAAACCATAATTTAGCGTCCCACGAAGATATCTCAAAACGTGCTTTGCAGCTATCCAATTCTCATGTCTAGGTTCCACCTAGAATTGGCTCAACGTGTTCACAACAAAGAAAATGTCTGGTCGATTATTAACCAAATACATAAATGAGCTAATCAACTGTTAGTACATGGACAAGTCTACTGGATCAAAATCAGAGGCTCTCAACTTCCTCAGATATGTCACCAGGGGAGTTGCCATGGATTTGCAATCCATCATCCAAAACTTCTAAAGAATATTTACAACATACTTCCCTTGCCCTAGGAAGATTTCACCATGCTTTTGCTATACTTCTAGTCCCAACTAATAATGCATGAGACCAAGATCCTTCATAACAAATTTAGAGGGTAACTCCCTCTTACATTGAATAAGGATAGGCTCTTCACCTGTTGGAAACAAATCATCAACATATAGTAGCAGGATCACGGGTGCATCATTCACAACCTTGTAATAAAGGTTTGGATTAGCATATCTCTTGGAAAATCCAAGTCTCATCAAGAAACTGTCAATTTGTGCATACCAAGCTCTTGGAGCTTACTTGAGTCCATCCAAGACCTTCTTCATACATGGGTTTCTCTCAAGTGTACCTCAAAACCTTGAGGTTTCTCTATGTATACTTCTTCCTCAATTACTCCATTGGGAAAAGCGGTCTTTACATGCATCTGATGCAAACTCCAACCCATGGATGCTGTAAGAGATATGATGGCTCTAATAGAGGTGTATCTGGCAACTGGAGCAAACATCTCATCGTAGTCTTCTCTCTCCTACCGGGAGAAACCTCTAGCCACGAATATTGCCTCACATTTATCAGTATTCCCATCTACTACATGTAAACCCATTTTGAAGTGACTACAAACTTTCCTTCATGTCTAGGCACAATTTCCCATACATCATTTTTCATGATGGATTGATATTATTCCATCATATCTTCCTTCCATTCTTTCTTCTTGACTGAAAACCAATGTTCCTCAAGTGTTCAACACTTGGCTTCTTTTCGGAGAAGGCTTCTTCTGGAGTCATGTTCTTCAATATATGATGAGGACTTCTATTCTGAACATATGCGGTTGTCATAGCTCCTTCTCCCATAGAAACATGGATATATTTTGGTCATTCATCATTGACCTGATAGATTCTTCAATGGATCAGTTATTTCTTTCTGCTACACCATTCTGTTGAGGACTGTAGGGAGTAGTGAGCTCCCTCCTAATCCCGACCTCTCTGTAGATTGTCTTGAAATCATCTGAGGTGTACTCTCATGCTTTATGAGGAGAATGACATTGGTCCACACACATCTAAGTGAACAATTTCCAAAGCTTATTTTGCTTTACACGTTTCCTTTAGAAGTGGTTCTTGGTGAGATCACGTGCCTCGCCACTTGATGGAGTCATCTGCTCCATGTTTTGCAACTGTCACTATAGCTCCTTCTCAGAGCTATCACCTGTGACTTTCCCAGAACAAGAACAACAAGGGAAAAAGTATTTCAAATAGCATTTTCATAGGAACATATCTATATTAACAAGGATGGTAGTCATCATAGAGTTACCAAGGTGACCTGCCCGGGAGAAAAACAAGAGATATCTCCTAGAGGAGAAGTTAGTTCATTTCGCAAACAAGTGAAATAGGCATCTATATCAATAGTACTTACATGCCTAACAGTAATATAACCTTTCAAAGATTGTTTTCACAACTATAGTGTTTATTAGTACTATAACAACCATCAAACTTGATATGTACAAATTGAAACTTAACAATTTGATCAATCAAATCTGAAACCTGAAGCCTCGACTGCTTGTTCCTCTAAATGTACTGAATCCAATATTACTACTTGGACAAGGTCTCTTGTACATTCCATGCAAAACACACTCATGCTTTGCTCAATGATATAACATGAAAAGAATATACAAGTACATACCTTTGAAATTTGTAGCATCGTTCAACTTGTCTTCTAATCTAAAACAAGAATGCCATCTTGACAAGAAGAGGTTAGAAACTGAATAAAAAAAAGTTCAATGATTAGAACAAGCTATAAACCCTGAAATTTCAACTTTGACCAAAAGTCAACCTTTGATTTTGACCAATCAACCTTTGACTTTGACTAGTCAACCTTTGACTTTGACCAAAAACTCAAACTTGACGTTTTTGTTGGCTGAGGGTGCACTAGAATATCCATAAATTAGGTCCAATGCTTCACTTAAGGTTCCCAAAGAATTATATTAGGGTTTGTTGGAGCTACAAGATCAAAAAACCTAGTTGCAATTGCAACTGGTGTTATAACGAGCTTGACAAAAAGCTCTCACTCTACCTTCCAATGGTTAGATTGTTATGAAGGTGATGTGGGCCCATAACCTGTTAAAATATTGATGTGCTCATTTTATCGTAAACAATATCACAATATTGTCACCCAACCATAGGCACACAGCCGCCCCCGAGCACCATAACCTTTGCTAGATAGAATGATTCTGGAAGTAACACTGGAACCAACATATAACCAAGAGAGAGCATATTTCTCCAAAGATAGTGCACCAGACAGAAAGTACCAAAACCATATAACAAGGACAATACTCAACTGCAACAGTTGCAGTTGCACTTACCAAGAATACCACCAATAATATCATAATACCACCAAGAATGTCACCAAGAACACCACCAAGAGATACTAGAAGGTAGGGCACATATATTAGGCTAGATAGCGCTAAAGAGAGAGACCAATAATCACTCCAGAAGATCCACCTTTTATTCTTGCAATTGTAGCTCCAAACTTGCACACTTGAGAGAGTGAGTGAGGTGAGTATATACAAATGAGCTCAAGCGCCCTCTATTTATAGTGCTCCTTGTCACTTGTCTAGGTCGACTTCTTTTTCTGTAGGGTAATCCTTTAATATTTTTATTCTACTGAGATGACTCATCTTCTTGGATTTTTACACATATGCTTAGGGTTTCTCTTGCTTATGGAATATTCTATTCTAGCCAAAAGTTACACATGGAGGTTAATACCTCCCGCAACTACCATAATATCAACACTTCCAGCCCAGTGTGCATATAATAATTGTGTATGTGTGATATGGTTGAAAGAATAAAGGCTTCATTAATCAAATAACAATATAGATATCTCATTGTGATTGCACTAGAGTGTACCCTCTTCTTCGTTTAAAAATGAGTGTGGCATTTGAGAAAGTATACAAAAGCGACCAACTATTATTGACTTGTGTATTCGATCTTTCTATGTACTAGTTATAGAGTCAAAATCAAAATCCAAAGCCATTATATTCAATACTAATGGAAAGGAAAATAAGAATACCATAACATCAATTGGCAATAGAATCCATTTGCAAGGAAATAGGCATGGATATTGTTAGTCCCTAAAGTTGCACTTGACTGTGAGAGTGAAAGCTAGGGCATCATTAGGCTATTGCAATAATATTTTAAGGGTTTTATGAATTGGTTTTTAAGGATAGTTGAAAGATGGTTCAAGGTTTCAAGGTAAACACAAGGTTCAAAATAAAGCCAAGAGATATCCCACTGATTTGTTAAAGGGTAGCCACATAAATAGATCAGACAAATAAGGAAAATAAAGAGAGGAAATATTGACGTATTCAATTTGTCAACCCCATATGGATTTCCTATTTCAAAATGTAATTTAGAAATAAGAACATGTACTTGAAAATCAAATCTTAATAATAAACAATAACAACAAAATCTTCATTGTATTAATTAAGACCAAGAAATCAATGCATTGCAACTGAAAAATGATCTCAAGAAACAAAATAAGTAGAACATGAAATGAGAGAAAATCTGACCATCAACAAGTCTTTTCTATTAAGTATCAATGTGGAATAAAATTGTTTTACAAAGAGTTCAAAACAAGTCCCTGAAAGCCCAATCTTTCGACCCATGACTTCTCCTTCTACAGAGTTTATATAGAAACAATACATAATTATCAAGATCGAAAAGAAATGGATCTGAAAACCTCCTCATCTATATTTAGTTTCTTGTTTCAAATAATCAAGGAGAATATAAAATTTGATCTTCAAGTCGAATTGATGAGGTGGCTTGTCAACTGTTGTCCATGAGATTTTTTAGGAAACTAAATCTGGCAAATTCCTGAAAAATGGGGTCCAACAATATCTTCATATCTCCCAAAAGGTGATAGTTGTGTAAAAAACAAGAGAGTTTTTTGTGAAGGGGCATGTTCCCAACAAAATCCTCTTTTTGTTACCAAAAATTCATCTCCAGTTGTTATGCAACCTCGCCCAAAATTAGTGACTAAAACAAGAAATTATTTATTTTGAAATCTCAGAAAAATGGGCCTCAAAGATAAATTAGAATCTTTTAAAATGTGATAGTTGTGTAAAAAACAAGAGAGGTTTTTGTGAAGGGAAATGTTCCCAACAAAAATTTCTTTTGGTTTCAACTAATTCATGTCCAGTTGTTCTGCAACCTCTCCTAAAATTACTGACTAAAACAATAAATTATTTGTTGTGAAATCTCAAAAAAATAAGCCTCAAAGATAAATTTGAATCTCTTAAAATGTGATAGTTGTGTAAAAACCGAGAGAGGTGTTTGTGAATGGGCATGTTCCCAACAAAAAACTATTTTTGTTTCAACGAATTCATCTCCAGTTGTTCTGAAACATCTCTTGAGGATAAAGACTAAAACAGGTAAAAAACAGTGTATTTCATGTAGCTTTTCTGGTTTTGCAAAAATATCATCTTTGTCTACATCACAGATTCAGATATTGGATTTGATTCTGTGGTTTCTCTTATCACAGGTCTCCTGGAGTATTGAGAAACATGTTTTCCCTTTTCTTGTCTCTTCCTCAAGTTTTCATATTCTTTCTCAGTCCTGTGTAAAGAAGGTGTCTCTGCCTATTTTTTTTTATGTCTGTCTTAGAATCTTTTGAATTATCCTCTATAATTATGAGATTCTCCTTTTTAATGGACGGATGAAACATGGCCTTTGAATTTAACCTAAATTTATTGGCAGCTCTGGTGGAATTTCTTCTAGGGCATTTAGGTACAGGTTTTTGTTTTTTTCTTTGTTTTTTACCCTTTGCGTTCTTCTTACTTGCAAATTGTTGTTGCTCTTTGACTGGAGTCTGAACTGGCCTGGTAGTGTAATCCTCATATTCATCAATTTCCCTCTTTATATCTGGATTGGGATATATATCAGTGTCTTCATTTGTTTTAGGCTTCTTACTTCGACTAGTGGTAGCTCTATCATGGTCTTCACCTAGAGGAAAATGTCCAATGGATTGTTGAGCTTGCAATTTTCTCTTGCTGGCCCGAGTTACCCTAGCTGCAGTTGTCTCTTATTTTATTAAAACTTTGGTGATTGGAGGAGTCTTCTTCTTAAATCCGGTTTTAAAAACTGGATTAACCACTCCCAAGATCTCTGGAATTCATTTAAGGAGGAGACTACTAATGTTCTAATCAAACCCTGATGAAAGAGACTACTTTTTGTTGTAGCAAGATGGGATTGGCCCCTCTTAGACATCTTGGATAAACTTTTTAACAGAAAATAGGGTAAGTTAAGAGGATAATCACCATTTATATGAATCAATAGTCTGATATGATAAAGATAAACCAAGGAAAACCTACCTTCACATGTAATGTACCTATGTATAATTAGTAAGGCAGTGTGCCATTCTTTCCTCACCCAACTATGTGGTATTCCCTTTTTCCAGTTAGGGTTTTGTTTCTTTGGAATTAAGAATTGATTCAAGAATTCCATAACCACATTCTTCTTCTTCCACCACCTTTCTCCACCAACTGGAAATTTACAAGCTCTGGCAATTGAATGTTCAGTCACCATCATTAGTAATTTCCCAACTATAGCTTCAAAGCCATCAAAATTACGTGTGAAGCCCATTGAAATATGTTCATCGTGTCCCTGGAAGGTTGTGAAAAACTCAAACCAACCTGCATTTTTAAACCTATGTGCCATTTGGGGGTATTCTTCAAGTAATTACATGCCTTCAGGTTCCAGTCTAATAATCTGTCCACTCTTCTTCAGTGTCATGTTGTTGATATGGTAATGTAAATAGATCTGCGAGGATTGTTGATTGGAATTCTCAGTTCCCGTGGGATGTTAGAAACTAAGAATCTCTTATTCCTTCAATTTGATCTCTACATAAGAAATACGATGCACTAAAAATAGAAGGTGATGGTTCTGTTAATGATATCCAAACACGTTGATTTGATGTGGGTAAGGCAGGTACAACTCAATCCCTTGCATTTAGTTGTTATAATTGCAGTATAAACTGGAGAAGAGATCGTGGAGAGGCATGCAGATCCTCTAATCACGATTTGAAAAATTATGACGTGATCATGGTGAGTTGGCGCAAGTAAAAACATGATTATCCCTAGCGCTGAAGGAATAGCGTTATTCTTGTAGCGCCATTCATGACTTGGCAAAAATTTTGAAAATTCAAAAATGAATAGACAAGTGATGTAACAGGATTCATCAAATCAAATCCTAAACCTTTAAAAACTTAAGAAAATCATTTTAAAGGTGCAAAAATTGTAAAACGTGACAAATTAAACCAAGGGGTAAAAATTAAATTTCAGACAACAAAGCATAAGCAGGGAGGATTAAGGATTAGGGACACTCTCTTAATAAAAAACAAAGTTAGAGATTAATAGATGTCAACACATATAAGACCAAGGTGATTACATTCTCCCAGGAATTGGAAACAGAGACAAAATCTATAAGCCGAAGTGGAGATTTAAAATTTATGAGTATAAATATTATGCACAACACAGACATATGAATTTATCCTCAAAGAAAACGTACACGAATTTATACACAGGGAATATATATATATATATATTGACAGGAATAATACATAACATTAAACCATAATAGAGTTCAAAATTCAAATACATAGGTAGAGGTAAACTTATCTACTCCAAATTGCATACCAACAACCAATCGAGCAAGTGATTTCCACCTAACCATAGGAAATCCACAACAGATGCCACCTCCTAGCCTGGCTATAATTCCACCGGGGTGAAGTAGGGATGGAATAAATATAAAATTCATATTCAAACCGATACTTTCTTCTGTAGTTTTCTTGATGGTAGAGCAACACTAAGGCACCCACATACCTGTCCCACATAACACAAGGAGAATCTCCTTCTATGTTGTCTAGTATCTCAAAAAATACTATGTCTAGTACTATTCAGTGCATGCATAGAAGGTCCATGTTTTTATCTCAAGTTTCAACAAAGTTCTCCATGGTTTCTTGGATTTTTCATAAGGCTACAAGCTTTCATTCATGACTGGTTGGTCAATCACCAGCTTGGCTTCCTTTTTCCAATGTCTAACCTCTAAAAACTCTTTTCCACTTCTTTTTCCAATAGCTCTCCCCATTCTAATTTTCCTCGTGCATCATGGTAAAGGAATTCAAACTCAACTTCTCTTCCTAGTTCCAAGAATGTAGGGGAGACAATTTGCTAAAAAATAGGAGTTGTGGCTTAGATTGAAGATTTTGTTTCATTCACTTCTCTTAACTCCCTTTTGCTTTAAAATTCAAGATAGCATAAGGTAGATGATTTAGGCATAAAACCCCCTTAGACCCCCTCATCTTTTCCCTCTAGTGGTATCATAACCCCTATAGGTGATCAAGCTCAGTTGATCTTGATCTTTCTTGTTTATTAACTACAAAATAAAAAACATACATATTCACAATACCATGGTGTATCTATCCCATGGAGTTAGTGTAATAGAGTTATAAAGTATCTATGTAAAGTATTTAAATATTTAGTTACAAATAATTCCAAGAGTAAAAATTGGGATATTACAAACTTATCCTCTTAGAAGGAAATTTTTATTTCCTTAATGTATTGCTCTTGGGTTTTACAACTACTCTGGTCTGTGGTGATATTTTCCTCTGTTAATGTCTAACCACATCCTATAATCTCTCAAAGTTGTTGGGTGCACAGTCCTTGGCTTACCCTTCTAATATTAATTGATCGCTAGCTTTTGCAATCCATCTTAGCCATAGTGGAAATCCCCTTGTGTTGCCTAAATATATACTTGTTGGTTTATTTGGTAAATCCCATACCTTAGTTGAAATATTCATCATCCATTAGGTGGCCTCCAAATTCTCTCGCTTGGTCCAAGCCTGCAACCATTTGACCTATGAGCAAAGTCTTTGTACTTGAAAGTAGAAAACAAGGGCTTGATAAAGGCAAAACAATCAGTGGCAAGCACCCTTTGCACACCCAAACTCATCAATGTAGCAAACGTTCCCAAACAGATGTTGTGAGGGAAACATAGGATTTTAATATCCCATTCTTAGCCAAAACCAAAGAGGAGATTATAAAAATGGAAAAAAATACCAACATAAAAAGAAAAAAATTGTCTAAAGATCAGGTGGAAGCAGAGTTCGAAGGTTGGATCCCTGACCCTGGGTACTTTAGAACACGTGATGCAAAGATATTTAAGCTGATAGATTAATATAAGATAAATAAATCCTTCATTTCTTAGGTAGTGGAGGAGAAAGGTAGATAGTATTGAGATAGTATGCACAAACTAAATGTGATGGAAATAAAATTTGATGCTCTCTGGAGAGAAATTTTTAATTTTGAAATTACAGTGCATAGTCATGTAGATCATTAGAATTACATTGAGGAAAACAATGACCAAGTTTTGAATTCCAAAAGGACCCCATCAAACCCCATTTTACTGGGATGAAGACAATGACACCCAGATGGACTAGTAGCCATGGAAAGCTCAAGGACATGGGCCATTGGATTAATTCCTATGATTTTTATGATCCTTAAAGGAAAGAGGTTGGAGGAGTTGTTGTGGTAAAGTCCCCCCTGTGGATAGGTGAAACCCCCTTTGGATCAAGACTCCTCTTGATCCAAGACAAAAGAAAACAAATGGTGAACTACTTTCCTCTTAGACCTATTTCGACAATTAGAATGAGAAGGAAGAGATGGATGACTTACCTTTTTACAACGGTTGTCCTCGTTGCTCCAGCCTTTGACCTTGATGTCCAAGCTCCTACGCCCAAGAAAATACCTGCAAAGAACAAAGATAAACCTCCTTCTTCCACGTTATATTGTTAAGTGAAATAGATCTGTTTAGATGAATTTAAGAACAATAGACATGCATACACTTGAATGCATAGACACGAGAGGAATAGGCCAAGTTATGTATTAATGGAAATCCAAAAAAATGGAAGTACTTACAATCTCAAGTTTTACATTGCAACAACTCCTCCAAGCTCTCCTATCTAGCCCTTTGGATCTCACACAACCATAGTTATGATTCTCTTAATTCTCCTGTTTCTTGAATGTCTCAAGATCATAAGTATGATACTCTGAAATTCTCTCCCTTTTTCACTCAAGCATGGCCTTCATTTTATAGGATTGGAAGCATCACAACCATAGGATAGTTTCTAGGAGAGGATGTGTTCAAAAGATGATTTGTCTCAACCAACAAGATTGACCTTGCCTTGAATAGGAGATAGCTCGAACCAATCCCTTAATCAACTGCAAACTCTCGGAAACAACCTCACAAATCAAGACAAAATGGTTGCAACAAATTCATCACTCCCCCATAACTATGCATAGGGCGACTACCACTCCCTAGGACACTCTGGGGGGGCGACTATAACTCCTTGTATATGGGCAAGGGGGTGATGAAGCTCAATTAAGGCCAAAATCTCAAGGAAAAGGTAGCATTTTGACCTCTAAATGATGTATTTCTCATTAATCATGTCTAGGGAACATGACAAATACTCCCACATGATGATAAAGTTTTGAAATTTAAGTGCGACACTTAGTAGAATGTGGTACATAAGTGTGACACTTAGTAGTGTGACAAATCGATACTTAGAAGAATGTGATATGTAAGTGATACATAAGTGTGACACTTAGTAGAATGTGATACATAAGCGCGACACTTAGTAATGTGGGAATTTGGTGTGTAACATGAGTCCCTTCAAAAAATATGTTATATGGCTTATTCTTTTGTTTTCAATATTTCAAAAAAGAATAGATATAAACTCTTTGTAATGTCCCCATATTTTTTTTTTACTAGAAGAATCAACAACTAGTCGAACATGTACTCGTGTGACAAGTGGTCGTGTTATCCCACTGCTACCACTATAACCTTCAGGTGTGCTCGTGATGCCCCATAAACGAAACACAAGGTAAGTCGGGGTTTTGAACCTTTGACTTCACATAATGGAGTGCCTTAACAGTACACTCCATCACCGACTTCCCTACACCCCGGGGGTGTAATATCCCCATTTTGATCCTCTCATTGATCTCTAATTAATTATGATTAATGTTGTTTAAGTTCGAGATGAATATGTCATTACCATGCCATGGTAATATGAACACATTAAACATTATATATATATATTATTTTCAGTTAATGAAGAATCCAAACAGTTGATTGAGCACAAGTGCCTATATGGGCCACGATAGCACGAAAGGGGAAGAGTGAGGGGGCCTAAAGGGGGCTACACATGTCAAAGATACCAAGCCACCATGATAACTTATTTTGTGAGCAAATATTATTTTTCTCCCTTTGACTTATCCAAGGCTAATCATTGAATGAATGTAAGGACGTTGGTAGAAGTAGTCACCTCCTTAGTTACAAGAGTATGGGAAAGTACCCATGTGAAGAGACTAATGCCATTAAATACATGGGGAAAGTGGGTGAGAGAGTCCTCTTGTCAACTTATTGAGGTATGGGAAAAGTACAATCAATTTTGGAAAGTGTGCATGAGTCCAAGCTTGCATGGGTAAAAGAGTGAGAAATTCAAGTAGAGGAGGAAAATTACTTATGGAGAAGTGAGAGTAGAAAAGATAGTTCAAGCAACCAAAATATATAGTCATAACAAGTGGAAGAATTCTAACCAAGAAAAAAAAAGGTTTTTCCACCAAGAGAAGAGCATAAAATATTAGAAATTGTTGGAGTTACAAGACTACAACTAGGACCCTACTGGGAACACACATAAGAGAACTAGAGGGGGAGGCTTTTGAGGGATTGTGTAGAAGAGAAGGGAGTTATATCCTAGTTCTCTGTGGGGCAGGCAGTGAAGTGCCCAAGGGTTGTTTTATGTTCCCTAGAACTCAACAGATTGCTCCTAGGAAATTAAATTATGTTTTGTAGTCGATCCACTACTCAAAAAAATCCCGAGAGTGACAATTTCACCCTTGTGATATCATGGTCTAGCTAGGGGGTGGCGTGTTTTAGAAAGATATCAGTGCAGCAGATCCTACGGTTAGGTGGAAAATCGCTCAACCTCAATCAATCGATTGGACCAAAATTACAAATAAATAAGTTTCTAAATCTTGTACTATCAAATGTGATACTCATACTTGGTGTTTGAAATGTCCATGCATGACTAACTTATTAAGTTTCATGGTCAATGAGAATGTTTTACATAATATTTGAAGAAATGAGTGAGTTCAAGTTTCAATGCATTCAAGGATTATTGGTTCTTTTGAATCTTAATTTCCATATGCATTGAGAGACAAGTTATATATATTGAAAGCATGTACAATAATATTGTGATGAAAGTTCTGAGATTTAGTAGTTGGCTAAACTTTGGGATACGCTATTTTGTTGGGTGTGGGGTGGTGAGCACTATCCATAAAATTTTGAAATGGTGAGCTAGTGATGCCCCTGCTTTGAACAAATGGGTGTGATTTCCCTCATCCTTAATGATGTTTACCTTATTCAATTTCTAGCACTATGAATTTCAATTCATAAATGGCTCGTCGGTAAGTGATATTGAATTTGGCCATGGGAGGAAAATTATGTACGTTATCCTAGAAGGATATCCCTTGGAATCCAAACTACCTTGAGTATATTTTGAGGATTTTCTTGAAGAAATGGTATGTCTTGGTATTCAAATCCATTGAATCTTCATGTGGGAATGAGCAACGACTTATCAAGCATTGTTTTTAAAGCAGGTATGCCCATAGAACCTTCCCATGGATTCTTATAAAAGCTAGTTCGAATTGTTTTATATATGTATATGTATCAACAAAAAGGGAATTTTCAAACTATGAGGTAATGCCCAAACTACGTAAAAATATCCATCAAATTCCTAATATGAAATATCAACCAAGGAAAATAGATCCATGTCCATAAAACCGTGGCAAAGAGTTCATGAATTGAAATCCAATTTTGTGCATGGAAAATTAGTGACTCGTCTTATTCTTTCAATTCATTGTTGGAACAGATTTTATACTGGCCTTTGATTCGACTTTCCCTTAGTGCCCTTAATTTCAATCTTATCTCAATTGCCAAAGAAGAAATTCAACACTCAAATTCCTTCGGATCGACCAAAATCCATTCCAGTAGTGGTTGGCTCGAAAATTTCCTTTGGTGGGGTCAATTACCTCTTGAGTTTGGTGTCTCATGAATTTTTCCCTGCAATCGACGTTTTAAATCACCTCTATCTTGGCATCTGGATCTATCTCCTCCTCAACACTTTCAATCTATCGTAATCTGTATCAAACTCACTTGTTTTCAACCACTTGAAGTTTTCCCTTCCTCGACTACCAAATGAACCATTGATGAGAGCAACGTACTAAATTTTATTGGTCATCGACGATCGGATGAGAATCGTGTTGTTGACAATCGATAGAAATTTTTTCGTTGACAATGGGGATAATTTGTGTTCATCGACTCTTTGACCGATTCGTGCTATCGACACTTCCATAAATTTGTTCATCGACACTTTGACTGATTTGTCCATTGGAATTTCTCCAAACTTATTCATTGACGCTTTGATTAATCCGTCCATCGACACTTCTCCAAACTTATTCATTGAAACTTTGACCGATTTGTCCATTAACATTTCCTTAAATCCACTCATCGGATTCCATCAACACTCTAACCAATTCATGCCATCAACACTTCCAAAAATTTTGTTCATCGACATTTTAAAGAGAGAGAAACCTCATCGGTTAGCTTGTACGGAACTAGGTACACGTGGGTGCCACCTAGCCATGATGTTGTAATATTGTGGATAATGATTAAGATCTTTAAGAGATCATATCTTCTTGTTTGAAGTCATAATCAAACATATTAATAGTCAATAGAAAGCCTTTGAGGAGTAGATTTGAACTAAAAATGGAGATGTTGCATTAGAGTTGTGTTTAAGGAAAGTAATTTAGCGAAATATCATGAAAAATTCATACACTCCACCTGCCTAGTGAAGATTAGAGATCGGGTATGTTACACTCTTAGATTTTGTGATCCACTTTCATACATGTAATGAAGAAAAACAATTAGTTTGTTTGACCCGCAATAGTCTTGGTTTCCTAGATAGGAAGCCACTGACAAGGTTGGTTGTAATTTTTTTATGCTATATTAATATAAATAGTAGTTAGCTTATAATAAGAAAACAAGATGAACTTATCACGCAATTTTTTATTCTTTATTTATATTACTAGTTAATAATTATATCAAAATTTCCTTTCCATTAATGTGCACACGACCTAAAGATGAACTTATCACATAATTTTTTATTCTTTAGTTATATTACTAGTTAATAATTATATCAATTTTTCCTTTCCATTAATGTGCACACAACTTATTTTACTTTGACATAGTTCTTAACTTTTTGTTCTTAACTTAATTTAAATGTTTTTTCCTCCAACCTTAATCATCTTGGGTGATCTCAAACATATAAAAATTTGATGACAAATTAAAGAATAAAAATTTTCCTATCTACAACCTATATTAGAAGGATAATTATTTGATAAGGTGTTTTAGTTTGATTCAAGAGGTATTGTGGATGCTACTTGGTTACATAGATCCTATTGCGCATCATCATTGTTATGAACATATTTAACCATGGGTTTAATATTTGTCTCTACACCCATCAGAGTTTGAACCTAGGTTGTTTGCATGATGGTGCCCCATTCCAACCACTAGATCAAATTTCAATAGATAAAATAATTTTATGTTTTGTCATTGTGTGTGTGTGTGTGTGTGTGTGTGAGAGAGAGAGAGAGAGAGAGAGAGAGAGAGAGAGAATATTTGGGACTCAAAGAAACCCAAATGAATGCTTCTTCACATTTATGGATGACATCCCTAATAAACTTGAAGGTGTAGAATAATGAAACTAACATGGGGGGACACGAACCGAGTGCCTGTTTGCATAAAACTAGCCAAATTCCCAACAACATTAGTAACAATTAGTTCGAGCAAATAGTTTTTCCAAGACAATGCCACTGACTACTATATTGATCTAACTACACTATTTCATTAGGAAAGGAATAACAACTTCTGCTATAGTTAACAAGACTATTTAATAACTCTCCTCTTTACTCATCCTTAGGTCACTCCTAACACTATATAAGTAATCTATAGCTCTATAAGGTGAAAAGGGTATTTGACATCCAAAGAATGCCAACCTTAGGATCTTTTGCAACTCATTCCCTCTTCATCAATAGCTATCAAACCAACCTTCACAACCTTCCACTTTTGCATCCCAATGTTAGCCGTCTAACCATCACTCTACTTCCTCACAAAGAACCCCATCTGCCTAAAACACTAGTAAGCCAAAAGCTCACTTCATAATTGGCTTCATTAACATCCAACCAATAATTGAAGTATCATTGTCAAAAGATACTAAAGAACAATGTGACCTTCATTTATCAATGCTCTTTTGCATGTTGATGCTTTTCCTTTTCAATTGTCGAGAAGTGACTACACCACTTTGGGTTTTGGATAGTTGGGATCTCAACTTCTCTCTATTACTTAACAACCTAGTGATGTGGGGATTTATCTTTCCCTCCCTTAATTGCAAAATTCTTTTCTATCCATTGATATTTTGTCATTTGAACTACACACAAGTATCTATACCACTTTGGAGTACTTTTATTTAAGAGATTATACAAAACTCTACCTCATTTTTTCAAGTGACTAGCATTGTCCTCTAAAGACATGGGAGAAATCCTTAGATAAAACAAATTTCTTCTTATTTTCAACAACCATTATCATTTCATTAGTAGAGGGATGAGGCAAGGTACACAAACTAATATTTGATTCTCATTCGCAACTCCATGTTTAAGTGTGAAAGTGTCATCTTTAAATGTATATTCTCATTTAATTAATTGCTTAGGCACATATGAGTAAGGATATTACACTTGAATGGTGCCAAGGTTTTCAATTTTTAATACACTCCTCACGATGTTTAACTCTAGTTATTCTCCTTCACGTTGGGCACAAGTTATGGTGGTAATAACCTCATTTTTTAATATGCACAAATGTAATGTCCCCCACCTCTTGATGAAGAGGTTTGGGAAGACTTAGTGGTCTAGGCATCCCCACTAGACCACAGTCTCACACAAAGGGGAAAAGTCAACCAAACTAATGTTATATTTTTAAGTTGACTTAGTGAAAAGGTAAAAAGAGTTAAAAAGGTAACTCAATTAAGGAATAGAAGCGTTAGAGGTTGAGTTAGGATTTAACCCTAGGGGTTAACTTAACTCAACAAAGAAACAAAAAAAAGGTATAAAGAGAAGGCTAGGGCGCACCTCTCATTTCATCTTGGATATTTGGTATTTGCTTGTTGATGCTCTTGAGCATACAATTGTGAGGGTTTTGATATTACAAACCCTAGAGAACAACTCAGTGGTGAAAGATTCCACTCACCTTGTTTAAAGATTGGTCTTGGCGATGAAATACTCCACCCACACCATTCTACATCCATCATCTATTCGGGAAGATCAGCAGGGTCATACAAGTTAGGGTTTTCTAGTAGGGGTGCACCATTTGTTGAGGAAAAGTTCGATCCAGCCTATTGAGGAAGCTTTGGGAGATTTCAACATTAGGGTTTTTATTGCATGCCCTTTATCATCAGTTTGGAGGCTTATTTGAGGAGTTATCATGTCCCTATCATTGTCTGCAGGTTGGGACGGTTTTGGGAGATAGAGGACGATTTGGTGATTCAATGATTTTCAGATCTAGGAGGCTATAGCCCAGACCCGACCGTGAAACTTCTCTCAGGGGTTTGTGACTGCCCGATCTATCATCCTAGAGAGTTTCAGTGGATTCAGAGCCCTTATCCAGCCAGGCCGAATTATTGGTCATATTTAGGGTTTCAGGAGGGTCGTACCAGTTTGGGGTTTCTGCAGTTTGAGGAGGAGGCTTCAGTGTTTGGGATTCATACTTCAAGAGGAGGCTATCATTGCCTTGATCTATCATTGGGAGGAGTCTAGCAGCATTTGTGGGTCTCCATCTTCACGAGGGTCAAACCCTTGGTCTCCATTGTCTTCAGCAGGCTGTACTAGCAGTTTGAGGGTTAGGCTAAACCCTAGTTTTGGATTGGAGCGTGCATCTTCTATTGCAACTTTTGGGAGGATTACTTTGTATCTCCGGGATCATTTTGTATGCAGCTCATATTATTGTCTTGAATCCATATGAAGCTATTCCAAATATGCTTCTTTATTTGTATCAGGTGCTTGCTTTCTTATCATAAAGTTAAGATCTTGTTTGTGGTTCCATTCTTGTGTATTGTTGAAGATCTTCATATGTTGAAATGATTCTTGTATAAATTGTGGATGAATAACTGAATAAACCCTAAGGCCGAAATGTTCATGGCCAACCTGCATACACAACATTAAACAAACAAATCAGTGGTTAGTTAGTGTTTCCAAGCAAAAAAATTGGCTTGGGAACATTACAATGGTATCATAGCTCTGATCCTCCCAGCCTATGAGGATTAGCGCATGCAGAGGTACATTGGTATTTATATGGGTCGAAGGAAGAAGCAAACGAGTGAAACAAAAGTCAAAATGGAGGGTTCAGGTGATGACCGTGAGCCACAGGGCTTGGCTTACTTGGCACATGAGTTCCATAAAACCCTAAACCTTACCGAAAGCACCTTGGGCCATCATTTATAGGAAAACTAGGAGAGAAATCGGAAGGGACAAACTAAAATCACTGAAACCTTGAAGAAGGTAGATGGGAATCTGAGGAAGATTGATGAGAACCAGACTTGGATAACCGAGCTATTGATGCAGATGACTCATCAGGGGAAAGACCCTGAGACGTATGGAAGCAGAGAGGTTGGTGGATCCCATGGTGGAAACAAGTATAATCCAGAAAAGGCTCTCGGTTCTAAGGGAAGCCATGGAGGGGGTATGTCACATGGACAGATGGGTAGCAGGGCTACCCCTAGACCGTATTTGTCCACATTCATAGATGAACAAGTACAACATGAGCAAGTGGATGAATTTGTTGAGAAGATGGCACAATGTACAAGGGAGTACCATGACTTGGATATGATAATTTAGAGGCAAATGTCCTTGGATCAATACTGCCAACTCAAGTTCAGAAACAAGCCCAGGCCGAACCAAAGGAGCAATTATGAGTTTGAATGAAGAGCAGGGAAGACGACAATCCCATACTTTGATGGTACGACCAAGATGACAACACAGACATGGGTACAAAAGCTTGACACTTATCTGTTGCTTAATCCCATGAGGGAGATGAAAGCCATCAAATTTGCCACTATGTACTTGGATGGAAAAGCTCATGATTGGTGGTATCATGGACTCACCACACTAGGCCACAATCAGGTAGTGACCTACATAGAGTTCACTCAGAGACTCATTGACAGATTTGATCACGGGGATCCTAAGCTGCACTTCTAGGAACTCACACAAATCAAGCAAATAAGAGCAACAAAGGTATACATTGAAGAATTCTAGAGGCTAGCAGTCATGGTGTAATATATATCACCAACCAAACTTATGATGTTCTTCACTAAAGGGTTGATGGAACCCTTGAAGGGTTGGGTAAAGGATTTTAAGCCTAGCAATCTACATGATGCTATTTGGAGGATGAGGGACCTAGGTCTAGCTGCCAAACCAAAAATTGTGCCTAGAACACCTCTTAACACGGAAGGAAGAGATCAAAGACCTCCAATGAACTCGGTAGGACGTGACCCAAGGGGGTTTCACAGGGGTCGTGGCAGAATGATTGAGAACACCAGGAGAGAACTGAGAACGAAGAAACTTTGCTTCACTTGCAAAGAGCCATGGAACCCATCACACAAGTACATGGGTCGTGTCCAAGTGCACTACATAGAGGTAACTTCAGACAATGAGGAAGAGGAAGATTTCAGCCAAATACAGAACATGGAGGCCAAAACCACAGAGACAACAGAGGAGGATATCACATGACATGACAGTACGACTGATGGGAAAGCCACCTTGGAATCTATTAGCAGAGTGCCCAAATATAACACCTTCATGATGAGAGGAGTTTTGTATGGGCAAAAGGTATCAGTATTGATTGATGGGGGAGCTTCTCACAACTTCATTGACTCAACATTGTTGCAGAGGAGGCATATACACATGGTTGAATTTGAAGGGTTCAATGTGGAGGTAGCAGGTGGAAGCACTATGCCCTGTGACAGGTACATTCCAAGTATGAAGCTAACATTGGGTAGGCATGAGCTTATACAAGATGTGTATATGATGGACCTTCCAGACACTAACATAATCCTTGGATTCCAGTGGCTCAGTATGTTGGGGCCTATCACCACCAACTACAAGACCATGGAGATGTCTTTTACAAATGCGGGTGGACGAAAGGTAGTGCTCTGAGGCATGACATGTAATTTTGCCAAGGTAGTTATGGCCAAGAAGATGGAGGCCATCTTCATGAGAGAGGAGATAGTGTATGCAACTGAATGTAGGATATTGGCACGTGTGGACGAGCAAGGAAAGGTTTACTACACCCCATAAATCCAATAGATCATTGACAAACACAACAAAGTGTTTGGACCGATTCCACTAGGGGTACCACCAGACAGGGGGTTTGAGCACATCATTGAGTTGGAGGCAGGAGCCAAACCAATCATCACCACACCATACAAGCATCCAAAGAAGTATAAAGATGAGATAGAGAAAGACACCAAAGAGCTCTTGGACATGGGGCACATCAGGCTGAGCTCTAGCCCTTTTGCTTCTTTAGTAGTGTTGGTCAAGAAAAAAGATGGAACTATGCGCATGTGCATTGACTTCCGGGCATTGAATAAAAAGACAATAAAAAACAGGTATCCAATACCAAGGATTGATGAATTGTTGGACGAACTGCATGGGGCTTTCTATTTCACAAAAAATGACCTATGTTCTGGCTACCATCAAATCAAGATGAGGGAGGAGGACATCCCAAAGATTGCTTTCAGGTGTCATTATGGTCATTATGAGTTCTTAGTGATGCCCTTCGGGTTAACCAATGCCCCAACCACGTTCCAATATTGTATGAACCATGTCTTCAACAAGTAGTTGAGGAAGCACCTTTTGGTATTTTTTGATGATTTGCTCATTTATAGCAGGACGTGGGAAGAACATCTTCAACATGTGGATCAGATTTTGTCTATCATGGAGAAGCAATCACTATATGCTAAAGAGTCCAAATGTGAGTTTGGAATGATGGAGGTCCTTTACTTGGGACACATCATCGGAGCAAAGGGGGTACAGGTACATCAGGAGAAAATTAAAGCCATTATGGAGTGGCCTACTCCTAAGACACTCACAAAATTAAGGGGATTTCTAGGCATGTGCACTTACTACAGGAAATTTGTCAAAGGGTTCTCTCAGCTTTGTGCACCCTTGACCGATTTGACTAAGAAGGGAGCCTTCAAATGGAGTGAGGAGGCTCAATTTACACTTGACAAGATGAAAAAGGTGATGAGCACGTGCCCAGTCTTAGACCTACCAGATTTCGGCCAACCTTTTACCTTGGAGTGTGATGCCTCAGGAGAAGGTATAGGGGCCATACTAATGCAAAACAGACACCCTCTTGCCTATGAGAGCTGAAAACTCAGGGGACCTGAGCTACTTTACAACATTTATGACAACAAAATGTTGGCTATCATCCACGCTCTGGCCAAATTCAGGAAATACTTGGTGGGTGCACAGTTTGTGGTCAAATCAGATCATAAAAGTCTTAAGTACCTATTGGAGCAGAAGGAATTAAATGAAATGCAACAAAAATGGGTAAGCAGAATACAAGCCTATGACTTTGACATTGAATTTGTCAAAGGGAAGAACAACATGGTGGTTGATGCATTGTCTAGAAGGCCATCCATCTATGCCATGACAAATGTGTCTGTTAACTAGAAGGACCACTTGGTGATGAATTATGCAAAGGATCAGTTTGCTTGTCAACTAATGGACGGGCAAATACATGACGATAACTTCAGGATCATTGACGACCTCATCTATTACAAGGGTCGAATCTTTTTGGTTCCTAGATTGACCTTCAAGGCCAAAGTGTTGCAGGCATGTACTGACTCACCAAAAACAGGGCACCAAGGAGTTGGTAAGACATACATGTAGGTGAGGGAGAGGTTCTCATGGAAGGGCCTCAAGGAGGATGTAATGAGGCATGTCAAGGAGTGTACGACGTGCCAGGAGAACAAGGATGAGCACACTCACCCAACAGGACTACTGCAACCGCTACCCATCCCAGAGCACAAGTGGGAAAGCATATCCATGGATTTCATCATAGGGTTGCCAAGGGCACAAGGGAAAGACTGGATTTTCGTAGTGGTGGACAGGTTGACGAAGTTTGCACACTTCTTCTCCATAGCCACAGACTTCAGTGCAACATAGGTGGTCGAATTGTTTTTCAGGGAGATCTTCAGACTGCATGGCTTACCCAAAACCATTGTTAGTGACAGAGATAGCAGATTCATGAGTACATTCTGGCAGGAGTTGTTCAGACTAGTTGGTACGACCTTGACCCCTAGTACCAGCTATCATCCTCAGACGGATGGACAGACCGAGATAGTCAACAAATGGGTGGAAGGCTATCTCATGAATTATGTGGTAGGGTAGCAGAAAGTGTGGGTCAAGTGGTTGCACTTAGGAGAATATTGCTACAACACCACCCATCACATGTCCATAGGCATGACACCATTTAGAGCATTATACAACTATGATCCACTCTCTTTCGTGGAGATTGCTTTTGGTGACAACAGGGCTCCGATGGTACATGATTGGGTGCAGTAGAGTCAGGACATCCTCAGAGAACTGAAGGATCATTTACAGAGAGCACATAACCAGTAGAAGGTCCAAGCATATAAGCACAGAGTTGAGCGTACCTTTGAGGTTGGTGACTTAGTCTATCTAAGGCTCCAACCATACATGTAAGATTCTATAAAAAGAAGCGAAGTAGAGAAGCTACAACCACAGTTCTTTGGACCCTACAAGATCAGCAGGAAGGTAAGGGCCGTAGCTTATGAGCTGCAGCTTCCACAGGGCAGCAGGATACATAATGTCTTCCATGTGTCCTACTTGAAGAGGGCCATCGGCCAACACATCACACCCATTGAGGTGTTGGCTCCTTTGGACGAAGAGGGGCAACTTGTTTTGATTCCAGAGTAGATACTGGAGGTTCGAGAGAAGAGGCTCAGGAAGAGAAGCATCAAAGAGTACCTGATCAAATGGAAGGATCTACCAATTGAGGATGATACGTGGGAGAATGAACATGTGCTACGTGAGACAGGTTTGGAATTGCTTGAGGACAAGCAATTTCTAATAGGGGAGACTGTGATGTCCCCCACCTCTTGATGACAAGGTTTGGGAAGACTTAGTGGTCTAGGCATCCCCACTAGACCATAGTCTCACACAAAGGGGAAAAGTCAACCATACTAATGTTATATTTTTAAGTTGACTTAGTGAAAAGGTAAAAAGAGTTAAAAGGGTAACTCAATGAAGGAATAGAAGCGCTGGAGGTTGAGTTAGGAGTTAACCCTAGGGGTTAACTTAACTCAACAGGGAAACAAAAAAAAAGTATAAAGAGAAGGTTAGGGGGCACCTCTCATTTCATCTTGGATATTTGGTATTTGCTTGTTGATGCTCTCGAGCATACAGTTTTGAGGGTTTTGATATTACAAACCCTAGAGAACAACTCAGTGGTGAAATATTCCACTCACCTTGTTCCAAGATTGGTCTCGGGGATGAAATACTCCACCCACACCATTCTACATCCATCATCTATTCAGGAAGATCAGCAGGGCCGTACCAGTTAGGGTTTTCCAACAAGGGCGCACCATTTGTTGAGGAAAAGTTCAATCCTGCCTATTGAGGAAGCTTTGGGAGATTTTAGCATTAGGGTTTTGCTTCGAGGCACTTGCTCATTAGTTTGGAGGCTTTTTTGAGGAGTTATCACGTCCCTATCATTGTCTGCAGGTTGGGACGATTTTGGAAGATAGAGGACGATTTTGGAAGATAGAGGACGATTTGGTGATTCAGTGATTTTCAGATCTAGGAGGCTATAGCCCAGATTCGACCTTGAAACTTCTCTTAGGGGTTTGTGACTGCCCGATCTATCATCCTAGAGAGTTTCAGTGGATTCAAAGCCCTTATCCAGCTAGGCAAAATTATTGGTCATATTCGGGGTTTCAGGAGGGTCGTACCAGTTTGGGGTTTCTGCAGTTTGAGGAGGAGGCTTAAGTGTTTGGGCTCCATACTTTAGGAGGAGGCTATCATTGCCCTGATTTACCATTGGGAGGAGTCTAGCAGCATTTGGGGGTCTCCATCTTTAGGAGGGTCGAACCCTTGGTCTCCATTGTCTTCAGCAAGTCATACCAACAACTTGAGGGTTAGACTAAACCCTAGTTTTGGATTGGAGCGTTCAACTTCTATTGCAACCTTTGGGAGGCTTACTTTGTATCTCTGGGAGCATTTTGTATGGAGCTTATATTATTGTCTTGAAGCCATGTGAAGCTATTCCAGATCCGCTTCTCTATTCGTACCAGGTGCTTGCTTTCTTATAATAAATTTCAGATCTTGTTTGTGGTTCCATTCTTGTGTATTGTTGAAGATCTTCATATGTTGAAATGCTTCTTGTATAAATTGTGGCTGAATAACTGAATAAACCCTAAGGCCGAAATGTTCATCCCTACATACACAACAATAAACAATCAAATCAATGGTTAGTTAGTGTTTCCAAGATTTTTTTTTGGCTTGGGAACATTACAGGCTGAATTATTGGTCATATTCAACATTTCAGGAGGGTCGTACTAGTTTGGGGTTTCTGCAGTTTGAGGAGGAGGCTTTAGTGTTTGGGCTCCATACTTCAGGAGGAGGCTATCATTGCCCTGATCTATCATTGGAAGGAGTCTAGCAGCATTTGGGGGTCTCCATCTTCAAGAGGGCCGAACCCTTGGTCTCCATTGTCTTCAGCAGGCCGTACCAACAGCTTGAGGGTTAGGCTAAACCCTAGTTTTGGATTGGAGCGTTCATCTTCTATTGTAGCCTTTGGGAGGCTTACTTTGTATCTCCGAGAGCATTTTGTATGTAGCTCATATTATTGTCTTGAAGCCATCTGAAGCTATTCCAGATCTACTTCTCTGTTTGTATTAGGTGCTTGCTTTCTTATAATAAAGTTCAGATCTTGTTTGTGGTTCCATTCTTGTGTATTCTTGAAGATCTTCATATCTTGAAATGCTTCTTGTAGAAATTGTGGCTGGATAATTGAATGAACCCTAAGGCCGAAATGTTCATGGCCAACCTGCATACACAACAATAAACAATCAAATCAATGGTTGGTTAGTGTTTCCAAGCAAAAAAATTGGCTTGGGAACATTACAGGCCAAATTATTGGTCATATTCAAGGTTTCAGGAAGGTCGTACCAGTTTGGGGTTTTTGCAGTTTGAGGAGGAGGCTTTAGTGTTTGGGCTCCATACTTCAGGAGGAGGCTATCATTACCCTGATCTATCATTGGGAGGAGTCTAGCAACATTTGGGGGTCTCCATCTTCAGGAGGGCCGAACCCTTGGTCTCCATTGTCTTTAGCAGGCTGTACCGACAGCTTGAGGGTTAGGCTAAACCCTAGTTTTGGATTGGAGCGTTCATCTTCTATTGCAGCCTTTAGGAGGCTTACTTTGTATCTCCGAGAGCATTTTGTATGCAACTCATATTATTGTCTTGAAGCCATCTGAAGCTATTCCAGATCTGCTTCTCTATTTGTATCAGGTGCTTACTTTCTTATAATAAAGTTCAGATCTTGTTTGTGGTTCCATTCTTGTGTATTGTTGAAGATCTTCATATGTTGAAATGCTTCTTGTATAAATTGTGGCTGAATAACTGAATAAACCCTAAGGCCGAAATGTTCATGGCCAACCTGCATACACAACAGTAAACAATCAAATCAGTGGTTAGTTAGTGTTTCCAAGAAAAAAAATTGGCTTGGGAACATTACAACAAATGATGTCTTCATCTTCTCTTTGTACTTAAAACACACACAAGCTTAGTGATTTGAAGGCAATTAGTCAACATCTTGGTTAATCTTGCTAAATTTTTTTGTTGTAATCCATCTCCCAATACAGTTAATGACCTATAAGCTTTTGGGAAAACCTGAAGCCTCAAAGAGACTTGCCATAGATGACCACAAATTCTTTCCTTGGAACCAAAGCCAGGACAAGCATTTATGACAAGTCTGTCTAGTGTTTAAGGCTCGCCTAAACATTTGTAGGAGTAAGCTAATCTTGTGGTAAATTGACCATATTTTCAACCACAAATATGATAAAAAACCCATATAAATCCCAAACATTAGTAGAGTTTTACCATGATCCAATAACTTTAGCTTTAGATAGTGAAAAAATGCCCTTAACAATTTTACATAGTTTTAAATTGATTTATATTGTCAAAAATTTGATTAAAATTCTAAATTAATAAGAACTTTAGATTTTTTAACGATCAAATTCTAACAATTAAACGATAGTGTGCTACACGATTAAACAACCTAGCTTTTATATTAATAATTTATGTATAATTTGCATTTTAACATATTTTTTAAATAACTTTAAATTTTAGCTTTTATATTAATAATTTATGTATAATTTGCATTTTAACATATTTTTTAAATAACTTTAAATTTTAAAAATTATGAAAAAATTTAATACGAGCAATATAATGTATTAGAACATAGGGAACGGCTATATTGAAAAAAGACTATAAAATAAAGTAAACGTATAATTTAAAAAAGAAACACAAACATAGTCTTCATCGTTCATTAATTGCCATCGACGTGGGGCTGGATGGAAGGCTGGGCGGGAGAGGAGCATTGATTAATTGCCACCGAGGCGAGGTTAGACGGAGCAACATCTTTTCGTATGGTATGGTAGTCCATAATAGAGGGTTTGGCGGATTTAATCATTTTATGGAAGACTGGGTTGGCCATGGACCATCTGTGTGTTGGTTTTTGATCATCTGTGTGTTGTTTTTTATGTTGTCGTTGGTTTTTGATTTTCTGCCTGTTTTGGTGGTTTTTTTTTTCGCATTTTCAGCATGGCCATGTTGATTTTTGGTTTGTTATTCTATTTTTCCTACCTGCTTTCTGATTTATTCATTTTATCTTTATTTTTCCGGCCTGTTTTCTGATATATTCATTTTATCTTTATTTTTATTGATAGTGTTTTTTTTTCCCTTAATGGTGCTTTCTGATCTATTCATTTTACTTTTATTGATAACATTTTTTTCGCTGGGTTTAATGTATGGGAAATTAAAGCAAGCCTGCAGATTCCACAGAGGCAGTGAGCGCAGAAAAGCTAAGCGGTATGTATGAATAATTTGATTTTAACTCATTTTTTTGTTAGCTAGATAAATATATAATGTGTGTTTTTAAACCATGCAAGTAGATTCGGTGGAGTAGCTGTTGAATATCTGTGTGTTTAAAAATATATTACTGTGCCTTTATCTTTTGTTTAATATATATCACGAATTTTTTGTTAGATATATTTGAAATATCTCTTCTAAGCTTTTTGGATTTTGATTTTGTTGGGTTCAGTGGGTATGAAATATCTCTTCTAAGTTTTTTGGATTTTGATTTTGTTGGATTCAGTGGGTATGCACCTGTATGTTCGTTTTCTCGCGGCGGAACCCGAGGCCGTATGCGGAACTCGGCCATACGGCCTCGAGTTAGGGGTCGCGACGGGTCTGGGGGTGCCCATGTTTTATGATACAAATGCTAGCGGGCTATTAGTACAGATTGGTCAGCCTTTAAGGATGCAAGCCCACACGCTATGCCTCTATTAGGCACTGTTTTTGGACTGTGATATCTAGTTAGTGGGTGTCGTGGCTTGAGTTCCTTACCGCGATGATATTGGTTACAGTCTCGGCAGTCCCAAATAGCCCAGCTGATACAGATACCTTAGATGCAGTGGGCACAAGTGAAAGCTTGGGGTATGCATGGTTGAATTTGACTCATTTTCTGCCACATAATTATGTGTCTCATTTTTTGCTGCATAATTATATAACGCGTGTTTAAAAAAAATTGAAGTAACGCAGGTAAAGGAAGGCCGAGGAGCTGTTGAAGTGAAAATGGTAGAGAGTGAGTCATTAGCCATTTTCTTTTCAAATACAATTGATTTCACTTCAACATTTTGTATAATGTTTGATTTCACTTCAACATTTTGTATAATGTCTGGTTTTTAATGTTTTGTTGTCTTTTACAGTTTTCTCATAATATTTTTCTTGTTTTATTAGGTTCAATGGGCGGGAAAATCAAGGCAGTTCCAGACAGCTCAACTGATGCAAATTCCAGAGGTGTAATGGGCACATTGTGTATGGTTGAATCCATCTCATTTTCTTCTATTGTGTTTTTTAAAATTTAGAGGTAATGTAGGTAAAGAAAGGTTTTTTAAAATTTAGAGGTAATGTAGATAAAGAAAGGTGGAGGAGTTGTTGAATAATCTTTTGAGTGAGAGGGACAGAGAGTGAGTCCTCTATTGCTGCAAATCCTATGTAATTATTCTCATTTCGAATACAATTAATCTCTTTGGGGTTTATGATTTATTTTTGAGTGAGAGGGACAGAGAGTGAGTCCTCTATCGCTGCGAATCCTATGTAATTATTCTCATTTTGAATACAATTTTTTTTTTTTTTTGTAAGTAAGAGATTTTATATATAAAGAGCCTTCAAAATCTAGACTAGAGTTACAGAAGCTTGAAAACAACCGTGCTGTAGTTACCGAACTGCCCCAAGAAAAGGGAAACCAGTTCAGCCAGTCAGCTAAGTCTAGCAATTTTACAGTCTAACAATCTTAGATAAACAGAGCTAATCTGACTAGGCTACAGCTAAGAAAATAAACTAGTGAAAAGATCATATCCCCAGAGGGGTCATACACTTGGAAAATAACCTGGCCAGGTGGCTTGGTATGTCGCGTCCCAAGGTTCCTCTTCGACGGGCGTCCCTTATCCTTCCATTTGCATGTCAGCATCCAAGTTGCCCCCTTCCAGGTTGGCAGCTGGCATAGTGTCTCCGGATGGATTGTGTGCGTGGATGCCCATAGCTGCCGCAATCTCCGTGTCCTCGTGCGTGGCTTGCACCAAGTCGCCACCTTCTGGCTGTTGCACCTGTTCATTCCTGTCGACGGGCTCTGCATGGGGCAGCTCTGTTGCTCCCGCGGCTTCTGGAGTGGAGTGGAGTGGAAAGCCCCCTGGAAGGTGGAAAGGATCTGAAGGAGAGCCGAGGTCTTCCCATCCAAAAGCTGCAGTTGGAAATGAAGGTCCTCCAATCCTTGCCGGAGCTCAAAAACCAACCCATAGAGGATGGCCAGGCTGTCCTGCAGCTGCGAGTCTGGGATGGAGTCGGTGGAAGAGTGCGGCCTGTGCTGGGCATTCCGAAGAAAGGGTGGCGCCTCCAAGGGTGGGTGAGAGGGGCAGGCTGCTGGTGCAAAAGAAGGTCTGCTGGCTAGGGAATTCGAAGGAACTGCGGGAAAGCGTGAGAGAAATCCCAGCGAGCTGTCGGTGATGACCAGACCTTCAAACCGGGAGGCAGGCGGGGTGGAGGAGGCGAGAGGTTCCAGCTCGGGCTGCGAGGAGTGCGTAGAGGGCGAGCCAGGGGGAGAAACAGATACTCGAGGCTGAGGAGGATGCCATGGAGATCCTCTCCTTGGCCTCCCTCTTTGCCGCGGCATTCTGAGCTTGCAGGGAAGGCAAAACTGAGAGGAGAGTCCCGGATGGACGTAGAGAGATTGGAGAAGTCCGAAGGCGGTGAGCACCATGAAGGATGGAAACCAGAGTAAGCCAGGTCTGGGCGGCTGAGGGATAAGAGGGTTGGGATGCATGTGGGGGTTAATGGCGCCTGCAAACAGAGAAGCCATGGAGGAGACAACAATGGGAGTCGGGCGCACCAGCGTTGATGGTGCAACGGACGTCGTAAAGGCGATTAAATGCATGGATTGGGCGGTGGGGCTTGGCACGAGCCCGACACATGGTCCCCTGTCGTGATGGCCTGTACTCTCCTCCTCATCCCGCCATGTGGCCCGCACCAACACCCCATCCGGGGTTTGTCCACTGTCGCAGCCTTACGAATGCATTGCTGGAGAATAGGGTGTGTAGGGTTGAGGGACGTTTTTCAAAGGAGATCCGGTCCGTCCCAATTAGTCCCCAGATTAGCTAGCTCGTTCACTACTTGGTTTGCCTTTCGCCTGATGTGTGCAGGTATAAAGGCCTGATGGGGTTGCAAAAGATCCGCTATAGTCTTTAGCCCATGTGAGAGTCTCCAACTGGGTGAGATTCTTTTCGGGTCCGCTCCATTTAAGATTTTGCTGAAGAGATTGATATTGATTTGGGAATCGCCTTCTACAATCAGCTTGGTGAAGTTGTTCTCAATGGCTAATTGCAGTCCTCTGGTGAGCCCCCAAAGTTCCGCTGCATTGTTCGTAGTGTGACCAAGGGAGCCTGCGTTAATGAGAAGGATGTGTCCATGGTGGTTGTGGAAGACCACTCCATATCCCGCTGCTCCTGGGTTGCCTTTAGAGGCCCCATCAAAATTGAGATTGATA
>ML787970.1:173716-190527 GCA_009831015.1 Picea engelmannii
CTATACTAGCATGGATGCATGATGCGAGTATATATAAAAATGTAATGCAATGTGCAAATGCCCTACCTACCTAATGCTGCATGTCAACTGAAATGCTAAGTATAATCATATAACCATTGAATCCATCCTAGCATTTGGTCCAATTGAAAATTTCTACCTTTGCACTTAATTATAAACCAAAGGAAAAATATATCATGCACAAGATAATCATGAGTTAGGATAATCACCAAAACATAGTAAAAAATACAATCTAGCTCAAGAGGGTGGGAGGGAGAAACAAAGTTATGCCAAGGTACATTCCCACAAGATTGCTCAATCCATCTTTGAATAGGGTTGTGATAAGACAAAGGCTTGTAGGGTTGACCCAAAGGCTCCAAAGGTTGACTATCTTGGCTTTCATCACTTCTCGAGGCTTGGGATGGAATGACAATAAATCCGAAGGGTGCTCGATGATCATCCGAGGATGGGGTGGACGAAGACTTGGACATGGTTCATTATCTCAAAAAATTTTGCTCACAACATAGGGCTTGTTGGTCATTTATGTGAAATTGAAAATCCTTGCAACAAACCATAGGTTGAAAACAACTATGCCCCATAGGCAAATCACCATCAAGAGGAAAATTCCCAGCTGCATATTCAATGGAATAGCAAGATGAAAAATGAGAAGGTTGGAAACTCTCATCACGAAAATCTTGTTATGGTCAAATCATGACCTCATCTTCATCAAGGTTAGAGCATAAATGTGGTTGAAAATATTCTTCCTAGAACAAATCCAAGTGGTCAAAATAATATGTATCAAACCCTCCAGGATATGACCAAAAATCATCATGAGAGTGTTGCAATAAGTCATCCCTGGGTGGTTGGAACAAATATGTGATCATATCGTCTTCATGTTGCCACACATCTGAATCATTAGCAATCACATATGGTTGTTTTGAAGACAACAATTCCTTATTCTTTATTTGAAAACAACCTTCAATGTCATCAATGGGATTCTCCACTAAAACCAGAACAATTCATATCCCATTTACGTCTCCCAACATGTAGAAAATCATGAAGGGTCTAATGCATCGAAGGGTTCGTCTAATACCTCTTCACTTTCCAAATCATGAAATGAAGCAACATCAAAAACTCGGAAAGGAGTATAACTTACCATTGTCTCTTCTTCATGTGCAGGACAAATGGAAGCTTGGATGACTTCATCTTCATTAGATATAGGAGAAAATATCTACGTTTCGTCTTCATGAGGGCCTTCTTCGAGGGGTGGGTTTTCAACATGGCATGCTTCATTGAAGTGTTCTTCAATAAGTTCTACTTTGTGTACTTGGTGGCATTTCTCATGAGTCACCTTTTTGGGCTCTCGTTCTTTAATAAAATCTTCGTTGTCTTCATTGGAATTATGAGGTGATTCTTTCTCCTCTTCAAGGGTTTGGTAACACTCCTCTTAAATCTCTTCCTTAGGTTCTTGCCTTGGAGTTGTGTGATCTTCAAGAAGGCATGATCAAGATATGGAGGTTCTTTGTCAACAAATTCTTCATTGTTCACTTGATTGTCTGGAGGGAAAATTTCCTCAAGATATGTATCTTCTTCTGAATCATCCCATTCTCCTCTGTCTATATCCAACTCCTTTATCTTGGACAAAACCCATGGCAGGTCATATTTCTCACATATGTTGCTACACGGTGCTTTCACTCCACAATATGATATAACAAGTTCTTGTTCTAGCTTGTCAATGGGGTTTTGCTCGTAGCTTTCCACTATGAGGTCATACCTCCTTCATCTTAGTGCACCTAAGTCACCTGACACAGGGACACGAGACACATAGGACACAGAAATATCAGTATCTGACACGTGACACGACGACCTCGAAAACAGGACACAGAGGACACGTAATATATATATTATATATCGAAAAATATAATAAATTATGAATTACACATACAAAATTGAAATAATTAATAAAACATTTACATGATAAGGATACAAATTCAATCATACAACTAGTACTACATCAATGATGATAATATCATAATGACAAACGTTGAAACACACAAGAAATTCGAACCATAAACTGTAGTTTTCTCGTTAAGTCATCAAAATCAAAATGTGTTAGATAGACATTGACCCTTGAGTCACTGCTACAGCCCACGGGCTACTATAGGTGGGAATGCTAGTGGAAAACACAAAATAAGGCAGATACTAGAACCATAGATGGAAGAATCCCATAGCATGAGACTGTAATTATTCTTCCATGTCATCATCATCAAAATTAGTGCCACCACCACTGCTCTCTCCTCCAACCTTCAACTCTTCTACATCCAATCCAATCTGTGGATTTGCTGCTGTGGAGGATGACCCCTCAAGAGAAATATCATCCTCAAAAGTGACCAACTCTAGCACTGGTTCATTAAGATCCATGTTGGCCAATGCCAACTCAACATTGTTTTCCAAACCTATATCATCAAGCAACACATCCCACATATTTGTCTTTCCCTTCAACCACTCCTCCCTCTGCCGGTAAATAAGAATGAGTTTGGTATGCACATACACTATTGTCTCTGCCTTGGACTGCTCAAGCATGCTCTTCTTCAAATTGTACAAATTCCTATATGTGTTCCAATTCCTCTCACAACAAGAGGATGAAGTAAGTCGAGAGAAGATACTCATGGCTAATTGTTGTAGAAGAGGGCATGTTGCCCCATGAGTTTCCCACCAAGCATAGGGTTGCTTAGTCCCCTTGTCTCTGAGCACATCATAGCTAGCAAATCTTCCAGTGTTAGAAGGGATGCTTTATCCGGATATATCCGTCTAAATGCTTCCTTCCTCCCATGTGAAATCTCACAATCCATGTGAGGAGGGAATCTACGCAAAGTCACACCAGTGAGCCAATCACTACTATAATATTTGGGATTCAATGAGTGAGCCAAGCAATGTAAAGGCATGCAATTCTTATCCAACCTACTGATAAAAATATCTTGAATGGTGGTGAAAAGGATCTCTGATGGTGTCCCATACATAGTGGACTCATTCTGTAAAATAATGTTCCTCACAGACTCAATCATGGAATCCCACCCCTTATAAGTCTCTCCTAGGATGGGCTTGTATGTATTTGCAAACCTTCACAAAGAGATGATAGGGTCCATGATCTTAATGGTGGGATCTACCCTCTCTGACCTAGCATCATCTAACATTGTATCCTTGACCTTTTTAAAGAAGCTTGATCCATCTTTCTCCAAAAAGACCAAAACTCTGAAATAACCACAGACCCAAGAGCGGGCTTGACCTCCCTCAACCTCTTAAGCATGATGGATGATGAGGAAAACTGCGTATCTGCAATCTTCAACAATGATAGATGTGTGTACTCTTTATAGATTGTAAGGGCATTCGCATGGTTTTGTACAAAATTGCGGATATGACGTGCATCCTCATAAAGACTTTTGATTTGTGTCGCATCCGAAGCAATTGATTTAAGTGTTAAATTCAAAGAATGAACAATTCAAGGTGTCCAAAACATTTGTGGATATTTAGCTTCCATAATCATGCCAACTGTCTTGTAAACATGTGCATTATCTGTAATAATTTGCACATAAGAATCAACACCTACATCTTCAATAACTTCAATGAACAACTCACCCATACATTGTGCATCCTTGTATTTTCCCAGAGCATCCACTACTTTCAAGAAGACCGGTCAATTCAAGGAAGACACCATGAAGTTGATGAGTGGATGGCGTGCTGCATTTGTCCATCCATCAGAAACAATACTAACACCAGATGAGGGCCATGTTGATTTAATAGGAATCTAGCATTTTGTCCAACTCCTTCTTTGCCTTAACCGACAATGTGGTTCTAAGATTCTCTGAACTAGGAGGCATGTACCCTGTTGGAGCCCCTTGAGCTAGAGCTCGACACATCTCAGTAAACAAAGGAGATCGTGCAACATTAAATGAGATGAAGCTGAGATAGAAAAAGAATGCAATGGTAAGATCCATCTCATCTCGTTTCTCTTGCTGAAATATCTTGTCCATCGGACCCATTGCGAACCTCTTTTATGTTACTGCACTCCCACTCCCAAATGGATAATTGCTAGATGATTTCCTCAAGAATGGAAGAGAATCCTCATTCTTGGTTCTCCTAGGATGCTGCTACCAGGATTCCATCGCCAACATGGGCCTCTCTTTCCAATTCTCTTTGTTTGGATGCATTCAATCCTTGAGATGGTCCAAGTCCACAAGGTGTGCCCAACAAATGGCCCTTTACTCATAAGTAGGTTCTCTTAAACTGATTATCGCAAAAACTACATGTCCAAAGAAAATTCCCTCCCCCCTTTAACTTGGACCTGGGCCCTTGATGTCTTGTTACATACTTCCACAATGGATACTTTGAATCTTGATCTTGTTGTCTTACTAAAAGACTGTTTTTTTCATCATTTGAAATTGTTGCTGTAACCCCCCTTCCAACAGATGGAACACTAGTAAGACCCAGATGAAAATGAAGGAGGGGGGACAATATTAGTGAGGAAATTCCTCTGTTTTCTTTGTTCTTTTTCACCTACCCTTGATGATTGAGTCATGACCGTTGTAGCAACAATATTGGACTGCTATAGAATTTTTTTTGAAGAATGGTGGACAAATCCACTTGCTTGGCACTTGGAATCCCTTCTCATATTGCACAAAAACTCTTAGCTACACTCCAAATCAACCTTTAACTCCAACCTGTGAGAGAAATGAGTGAAAAATGAGTGAGTTGCTGCTTTTATGAGCCTCAAGCTGCTCAAATTCATGGGACACGTGTCCCTTTTTCAGGACACAATGAAGGTGCGTGTTGAACATGTGTTTGCATCGTGTCCTGTGAATAGGACACAATGAAAGCACATGTCTAGCACGCATTTGCATCGTGTCATGTCAGACACGAATGACACACAACATGTGAGGGTTTTGGACATGTTCGTTTACATAGTAGAGCACAAAGGTCAACAAAAAAATGTACATCTATGTAGCAATCAACCAATTGCTTACAAGAGTACTTAACTTCTCTAATACTTTCCTTCAACCATTGAGAGGATTCTTCACACTGTTCTTGTCCTTCACAAATTTCTTCATTCTCTTCAATTTGTTGAACATATATCGATGTATTATCTTCATGAATCTTCTCTCCAACTTCTTGTTCCTCAATGAATTATTGAACTTCCTCAATAGGGTTAGAAAATAACCCTTCCCTTTGAAGGGCCACTGTGAGATCGTGGAGAATATCTTCATATCTTTGTGTTCTCAGGGCCCACCTTTTGAGGAATTCTTCAATGAAGATTGTAAGAGAAGATATACTCCTTGAATTGAGATTATGCTTAACCTAATTCTTTTGTCTTGTTTTCAGACATAGCAAAAATAATCTTATTAGCACATATTGATGCATCACATCTATCTCTGAAGTATATTTAAAGAAATTCACAACACGAGTAACAACCAAGGCTGGGCTCCCATCAATTTTTTGACAATTATCCCCCCAATTTGGAGAAAAGTGACTTGGGTATCTAGTAACATCCTTAATATCTAGAGAGGGAAACATTTCATGAAGTGACCATGGTGCCATAATTCCATTACTTGAGAATATGCAATCTTACAAAAGTTGAGAATAGGATGACAACTCAAAATATATCAGTGGAGTCCTCGGATGATACCCTTTGGATCATCAAAGATAAGGGCTTTGTGATAAGCTTACCAAAAGGATGTCATAGGGAGAATGACTCAAACCTCCCCGACAACGATGCCAAAATGTTATCATAGTACAAATCCCTTCACAAGATCCCAATCTTTTGTAATAATTGGAAGCTTCTACCATTGCCACCTTAGTAGATGCTTCCCTTGTTTTAGTGATGGAAGGAGGTCCACCACAAGGGAGGCTTCCTTGGTGACCTCAGGGGATCAAATAGCAAGATTAGTCAAGCCTACAACCCCCTATCTTGGTCACTTGAAGGTTATGTCTAAGTCTAGGAGAGGCAAGGAAGATAACAAGGTAATTGGTTCACCTATACGAGAAGTTAGTAAGATCGTTGAGAGAAAGAGAATACTAATTCTAAATGCAATTTTCACCACAAGAAAGGATTTAGACTAGAGTGTCGTTGTCTTCTATGGCTTATGGAGTCAAGCATGCAAAACCTTGAAGATTGTGCTAGATGATAAAGAAGAATGAGGTTTAAACCCTAAGGTGCAAGGCCTCTTGGGCCTTAGGACTAAACCTTAAAGAAAATGACCCCTAGGGTGCAAAGCCTCTTGGGCTCTATGTGTTGTTTCCTCTCTTCTATATAACCTAGGTCAAGGATCAAAGACTAAGGTTAAAACCCTAAGGTGCAAAGCCTCTTGGGCCTTCAGTTCTTAACCCTAGCAAATAATGCTCTTGCAAACTTGGAAAAACAAGGCGTGTAGAGGAGAGAAATACTTAGGTCTCCTCCCTAGGGTTTCACCAATACAAAGTAACATGCACAAGATAGTAATTAACACCTTTAAACATTAATAATAACATAAAAATTATAGCAATTACTTACTCATCCAAGTGGCCAGGCTTGAAAAAACCCTAGTAGCAGCGATGCATCATCCAAGAAAGCAAGAACATCCATAAAGATCCTCCAAAAGTAGCGCATGACATCCAAGAGACAAAAAAGAGACAAAGCAAACTTTTCCAAAGTTGCACTCCCTCAAATGTGAGAGGAAGTGATGATCCAAAATGAATGGAGTAATAGGCTTATAAATAAGGAAGCCTTAGCACTCAAAAAGTCACAAAAATGAAAAGTCATGTCTCTTAAGTGGGGTCGGCCCCTCAAATTTTCCTTTACAAATAATAAATAATGTCAAAACAATACAAAAATGTTGTCTTAGGTCACGTGTGGTGACATCATGCTCCAAGAGGGTGTGTGAGGGCCTTCCAAGGCCACATCTCATCATCTCATGGTGTAGTCCTGGAAAGAAGTGCATCTCCTCATCTATGGTCATGTCACATCATCAATGGTATCCCAGGTGACCATCAAACCCCATCATCGTCAAACCCTAAAGTGTGACATCATCCCCAAAGGAGGGTCAACGTCCAAGGTGTAGAGCACTGCATCCAAGGTGGAGAGGAGTGTATCTGATCTTTGCAAAGAATCCAACTATCCATTGGTGCAATGTTCTTAATCCTATGAGTAATAATCCTTGGGATACATTACCCAACATGTGGGCTTCTAGCCCAGATGTGTGCCACCATGACCAAATCTGTCAAAAATTAAGCCCATCTATCCATCGTCCAAGGTCCCGAAGATGTGAGAGCCACTGTCTGAATGTGTCGAGTCATTGGGTGACTCACTGCTCTGCATCACACTTTCCATGTCCTACAATAGAGGCACAACGTCCTGGGTGAAAGCTCGGGGCATCCTTCAAAGTACCATGTTAGGGGCATCTGGATCAAAACAAAATATGAAATCAAGTAAGCCAATGTTCATAAGATATACCAGTCCTTGAATCATGCAAAGTAAGGTGTTACTTAAGATAAAAGCCGCATGAACAATTCACATCAGTAACCCCTTCAAGTTTCACGCTAACTCAAGTTTCAGTAGTCCTTGAATGTGTCAAGTCATTGGGTGACTCACTGCTCTGCATCACACGTGCCATGTCCTACAATAGAGGCACAATGTCCTGGGTGAAAGCTTGGGGCATCCTTCAAAATATCATGTTAGGGGCATCCACATCAAAACAAAATATGAGATCAAGTAAGCCAATGCTCATAAGATATACCAGTCCTTGAATCATGCAAAGTAAGGTGTTACTTAAGATATATGCCACATGAACAATTCACTTCAGTAGCCCCTTCAAGTTTCACACTAGCTCAAGACTTTATGTAAGTTGGCAAGTTTGAACATGGGAGGACCTTCATCTAACCCTATTAGGTGTGCCAACTAAAACATTGAAATAAAAGACCGAGGTAGATTTATATGTCCCGAGGGAAGCAATGAAAGAAAATAACCCTTAAAGATTAAGTGCGATAGTGGTACGTGTCGGGCTTACTTCATGGCTTATGGTGTAATTGAGTCCATTTCTATGAGAGACTTTGTGGAGGGTGCACTTGCTCTTGAGTTACCACTTTCTAAGCGCTACGTTTTCCCAAACCCCTTTATCTACCTTTTTATTTGTCCTCTTATCATATTTGCATGCCCCCTTTTATAAGGTTTCAAGCTATCACATCAATGCTTGGCACTGGGGCGAACACGGAAAGGGTAGAGCTCAAGTTTGGATTGGATTTTTAGATTCCTTTGCTATCATTCCTTTCTTTCTTTAGCATCATTATTTTATTCTTTTAGCATTTGTTGCAATCAAGCTCTTGGCCTTCATCCCATCTTCTCGTGAGAGAATGGACCATGACGCATTACCAAAGTTTAGTACACCTCGACAGGCTCCAGGATGGAAAGTGTTAAGTATGGCAGGGAACATAACATTACTCTTTTGAGGACCCCCTAGTAGTACCCCTTTTCTGTGGGAGGTGACAACACGGGACCAGGGCAGAGATGTTGGCCACCAAGTTGAAACAACATAACTTCTTGAGCTAGTGATCCATTATCCAACTTCAACCAATGATCCTCATCCACATGCCTAGTTTATTAAGCACAACCCTTCACATGAAAGGACTCACATACCTCATGGTGACGCTGGCTTACCATCTCTCATACATTGAGATGACTATATGTGATGAGCTTGGGTATTTTGAATTAGAAGAGGCAATTTGAGGGGGGTTGTTGGGCTCCTATATGTGGACATGTTGATCATCATCATGGTCAGGATCACTGTCTTCATTGCAGGATATGAGACATGATCTCCTCTAGTTACCCCTAGGTATGGGGGGGTAACATTTCCTATAGTTTGAAAATTTTTGGAACTGTTTCATGTTCTCACCCCCCTTTTCCAGCCATAATGCCCCACTTTTGAGTCTCCATAGGGCCTTTGCATTTGCAAGAAATTTTCTCTTCTTTTGTTCCAAAACCGTTAAATTTGCCCAAGTTTCATCTTTAATAAGATTGACATCTTCTTTATCATAAAGTCACGTGATTTGTGTTTCAGGTGATATGAATACTTTCTCATCCTTAATTATTCTCTTATCATTTTCCCACGAGATTGTTTCCCTTTTCACATACTCGAGGTGAAAAGAAAATTGTAGGCTTGTAGAGTCTATGAGGGAGGCTTCAAATGGCTTACATTTGCTTTGACCAATTTGACAAAGTATTCATTCTCTAACCAACCAAAATTAAACTTGAATGGGCTTCGGGGCTTACATTCCTCCCTTTCCACTTGGAGAAATACTAACAAATAACTTGATTCACCTCCAACCTTGATCTAGGTTGTTATCCTTGTTATCACACAAACTTGCACTTATAGAGATAAAGTTTGAAAGCTCAAGTGCGATATGGTGTAACCAAGAGGGATGCCACTGTTACCTCACCAAACCTCTTTCACTTCAGGCCAACTCTTCTCTAGCTCAAGGGGGTTTCCCTGGATTAAGATTGCTAGGACTTGGAGGAATGAAGCTCAAGGTTTTATGAAGAGTGAGTCCAAGAAAAAAGTGATTTTGATAAGCTTTGGAGTGATAGAAAGGTAGTTGGAGGCTTGGAGATCAGTGTCTTTTCATTGGGCATATGGAGTCAAAGTGAGAAGATAGGACGAGCTTGTTAAAGGCAAGAGAAAATCTTGAAGATGCAAACTTAGGGATATCGACTTATAAACACAAGCCAAACCTTCCAAAAAACAAACCCTAAGGATTATAGACATATATACTCTAGGTGTCATTTTCTTCTTCTCTAGCATCTAACAACAAGATCCAAAGGAACTATGCCAAGACCAAGAGTTATCGACTTATAAACCCTAGATTTCACCTCGATCAAAGATCAAGGGGATATGCACTTTATAATCCTTAGCTCGACCTCTTTATGCTTCAACAAATTTAGATGGACCAACAAGGGAAGGGGATATGCACTTATAATCCTTCCTTAGGGTTTCTAGCAAAATTTATCCAAGGAGATAAAGATAACTTGCAACTATTATGCATTTAATAGAGCATTCACCAAAATATTCTAAGAACCAACACCTTGAAGAAGACTTACTAAACCAAGTTGCTATGCATGAAGAAACCCTTTTTTCATGTAAGATCCACCAAAACAAGAAAAGAATCCACTAGATCAATCCTCCAAAAGTAAGCATAAGTACAAGGCAAATATGCTCCAACAAACTTCAAAAAATTTCAGACCTCGTAAGGGATTTCTCTCTTGAGTAGTTGTGTCCAAATGAGAGGAAGTGCCTCTCTATTTATAGAGGGAAAGTCTCAATTCTCTTACATTAAAGTATTATTTTCTAAGCTAAATCCCCTAATCTAACCTATGGAGGGGCAAAAGGCCCTCTTCAACAATTTAATAATATAAATATTACGAAATTTGGGCTTTTGAAGCCACATGTAAAATTATGAAGAGGCATGATCCCTCTAGGATGACCCATCACCATAGATGAAGGGAAAGTGGGGGTGTTGGTGCAATGTACAACTTCAGAAGGCCCTTCAATGCGCAATGATTTTTCAAACTTGCCATGAAACTTTCTGAAGTGGACACACAAACCCCAAAGGGGTATGATGTATGACCTCAAAACACCCTAGTGGCCTTTGAAGGTGGGCACCTCATACATACATGTCGGCTCCTAATAGTTAATTCAATTCATAACATAGGTCAACCATGTCCAAACTCAAATTAAAATATAAATCAATACTAGGTCAGCCATGTTTCTTTGTTGAGGTTGGCCCATGTCCCAATTGCAGGTCAACTCATTAAAATTCTATCCCAACGTCGTCATACACATATATATACATATAGCAATGCCTTTGTATTATCAATTTGATCTGCTCCCAAAGCAAGAGCACTCCTTCCACAGGTCTGAGGTGAGTGACCCTTAGTCAACCATTGACTTGCCACCTTCTAAACTTCTTTATCTCTTGACATATTTAGAAAGGATTGGAGTTCCAAGGTTATTCTACAGTACATGTTCCTCTACATCCTTGGCAGTAATCTTCAACGACTTAGTAGCTCAATTACAACTTTCACAACAAAATTTGAATATACTTTAGTTGTTGCCGTGATATGCACTGGAGTCTGGATTTGATTGATTGATTCTTTTGTGTCAAAAGTTGCGTAATGACATCAAAAACTTAATCTAATGATGCTAATTTCTTCCATATAGGTCTTCAATTAGATGTTTTCCTTCATATGAAGTTTTCGAGACACCTTCAAATGGGGATTTATCTTGTTGTGAAAATAAATCTTCTTTATGGACCAACTCTCTATGCTTAGGAATAGAATGAACTTCTGGTGATGAGCGAGAATCCCTATGCTCCAAACCTGTGTCAGTATGCCCTACGTGATCTGTATCTTTTACTTCACAAGCAACTACAACTACATATTCATCTTCACATGGAAAATTTTCTGCTTCTCCTAGTTCTTTGTGTAGGGGAATACAATGAAATTTTGGAGATGAATTAGAAGCCATGTTCTCTAAATCCGTGACTCAGACAAATTATATTTGACACAAATTTCAACTAGGCATTCTTTTTCTTAGAACTGACAGTATGGTTAGCTCGTTAACATTAAGCACCCTTTCATCATAACATTCACATATTATTGTTCATACACAATTTGCTTTTTAGTGAACAATGTGACAAGAAAATCACCAAACTCAGACCATATGATAGATTGTTCAAACTTTGCATTAATCATCCTTGCAACTCTCTATCCCTCTTAGTAATCACTGTAGGTTTATTAGGGTAGCAACAACCATCGCTCAATGGATCTATACATATTGTTTCCTCGGAAGCGCGTACTTCATAGTATAAATATTGTCATGACTCATACAACCTTTACCTTCAGTACTATCCCACTGTTTCGCTAAACCACTTATACTTAGCTCGAATCTATCATCCATATTGGCCAATGTGAACTTATTACTCATATTCAATCCTTGCAATATATTATTTTCTCCAATTCTAAGCTTGATTCTTCCCAATCTTAGATGGAAAGCCACAAAATTATTTCTGCTACAGTTATTGAAAGATACAAAAGAAAAGGGGAACCAAGTGGGACAAAGTTGCTAGGAATGTATTCAAAGGTTTTGTTGGATGAAGAACTGCACAAAATTGTGTGAATGCTTGGTGGTGTTTTAGCATTTCCAATACAATAACTTCACCTGTGACCTGGATAAGATCAATGACAGAGTGTCTAGAATAGTTCTCCACACCAAATTGACCACAACAATACAAAGAGACACAAGCTCTCTCAAACTCTTCACAGATGACAGTCTCACATCCCTCCTAGTTTAATTGCTTTGTAATCAAAATCTGATACCCATTATGATGACAACCTATATACTGAGAAACACGTGCTGGAAAATCCGCCATATCCTGGTCACTTCTAGACATGATAGTTACTTTCAAGAAAATTGAATGATTCTACATGTTTTTTTTCAGACAATATTTTAAAAACCATGTAATTTGAAAACGCTCCTTCTAATGCTCCATGTCTCATAGTATCAAGACATCTTCCATCACACCATATGCCTAGTGCATTTTCTCTATGACAAAAAGTTGCATTCTCTTTTATCATGGTCAACCATGTTAAGTTTTAATGTTGTTATTAGGTTCTTTTCAATTTACTAGAGCATTTCCAAAACAACAACACAAGTAGAATAACTGAAAGAAACACAATCACAAGGTACACAACATTTTATTCTTGGAAATCCTCATGGGGAAGAAAACCCAGCAAAAACTTTCTCAATAATAGATTGCCAATACAATGCCAAGACTTAAGACCAAACCACCAAGAATAAACTAGGAATGAGCATGCGCCTCTCTTCTCCTTTTTGCAACTGTAGCGTCCTTCAAAAGATGGGCACTAGAAGTGTGAGTGAATGAGTGAACAAATGAGGCACCAGCCTCCCTTATAAATACTAGTTGAGGAGGCTAGGGTTATGTCTCTTCACTTAGTAGCGCCGATTTCTTCCAAGAGTGGTTAAAACCACTTTATAAACCCTAGGGGTCGACTTTACAAATACTTTGACTAATCCACAAAAGGGGATTTTGTCTTATACAAGACCCAACATGATCAATCCACAAAAGAGGATTTGATCTACAAGATAATAACTCAAATATAATTAGAATATTCTTCAAAGTTACAATATTTCAACACTCCCCCTTAACGAGAAGGGTATTCTACTGACATAACCCAATACAACATCATCAGGAGAGAAAGAGGGCAGCAACATCATCAACATCTGGAACACTGATTGGCATATCTACAAATCATCGGAAGTTTCTCTCATCATCAATATCATCATCGTTCACAACATGGAGCTGGAGTAACATCATCATCATCATCTGCATGAAGCTGAAACATCAACATCAATAGCATGAAGCTAGTACAACATCATCAACAACATGAGGCTGATACAACATCATCAACATATGGCAACAGAATGAGGTAGGTGCAACAACAACTTTTTGTGGTACTCTGATAGACCGTCCTTACCGAACCTTTGGGATCTGCCTAGGAATCAAAAGATTCCCTAGGATATAAAATTGTAACGGAGCTACCACCACTAACTACAGCTAGTATATACATGCACAGGTATTCTGACGGACCATCCTTATCGGACCTTTGGGATCTGTCCAGGGATGATCAATCCCCTAGGATATAAAATCTTAACAGAGCTACCTGTTGTTGGTCAAGATACCATAGTATCATCGACATCACTCCCCCTTTCGAGGGAGGTCCTTTCAGACTATACCGAGCTTCTCTCGAAAGTATTCAAACTTCACACGAGACAGAGGCTTGGTCAACACTTCTGCAACCTGCTCATCTGTGCCAACATATTGGAGATTAACAACTTCCCTCTGCACCATATCACGAATGTACTTCTATGTGCTTTGACTTATCATGGAATATTGGGTTCTCTATCATCTTTATGCAACTCTGGTTATCACATAGAATCACGGTGGCTTCCATCTCCAGATCGAATAGACCTGTCAACAACTTTCGAAGCCATATGGCTTCACAGCTGGCAGAACATGCTGCAATGTATTCCGCTTCTGCCTTGCTGAGAGCAATACTGGATTGCTTCCTGCTTTGCCATGAAGTCATGGTTGACCCCAGATTGAAACAACATCTCGACGTTCTCTTTCTATCAGAAGCACTTCAAGCCCAATCTGAATCAGCATAACCATACAGTCTGAAATCATGATCTCAAGTATAACAGAGACCATAATCCAACGTACCCTTAAGGTATCTCATCACATGCTTTCCAGCTACAAGGTGAACATGTTTGGGCTCTACCAGATACTGAATCAAGGTGTTCATAGCAAAACATATATCTGGCTTGTTATTCGTCAGATACATCAACGAACCAATGATCTGTCTATATAGAGTAGCATCAACCAATTCTGACAAAGTATCAACCAAGAGCTTCAACTTTGTTTCAATGGGTGTGTTCATGGATTTACATTCCAACATGTCAAATTTATTCAGTATTTCAATTGCATACTTCCCTTGGTTAAGGAAGATCTTCTCTGGGCTATGCCAAACTTCAAGAGCTAAGAAATAATGCATCAGGCCTAGGTCTTTCATCTCAAATTTTGCAGTGAGCTTCTTCTTACAACCTGTGATGAGTTTTTCTTCTTCTGTTAAGAATAAGTCATCCACATACAATAGAAATATAATTGGTTCATCATTCATAACCTTGAAATAAAGGTTAGAATCAACTTTACTCTTGGTAAAACCCAAGCTCGTTAGGAAATTATCAATTCTGCCATACCAAGCTTTAGGATCTTGCTTCAACCTGTATAGAGCTTTCTTCAACCTGCAAACATGAGTCTTTCTATCTTCAACTTCAAACCCTTGTGGTTTTTCTATATACACTTCTTCTTCAATGACACCATTTAAGAAGGTTGTTTTCACATCCATCTGGTGTAACTTCCACTTCATTTTGGTTGCAAGAGCTATGATGGTTCTGATAGAAGTGTATCTGGCAACAGGAGCAAATGTCTCTTCATAATCAATACCTTCCTTTTGAGAAAAACCACGAGCCACAAATCTTGCTTTATGTTTTTCAATACTTCCGTCTGCTGCATGTTTTTTCTTGTATATCCATTTGGAAGATACCACATCTTTGTTCTTTGGTCTGGGAACTACTTCCCATACATCATTCTTTATAATGGACTGGTATTCTTCTGGCATGGCATCCACCCATTCTTTCTTTTGAATGGCTTCTTCAAAGCAAGTAGGTTCCTTTTCTATGAGATCACACATCAGGGCCATATAACTGGAGAATGGCTTCAGTTTCTTGCTTTGTCTTATGGTTCCTTCTGGGGAACCATACTTCTCTCCATCTTGAATAAGTTATCTTGCCCAAGCTGGCTTTCTCTTGTGAGAGATCGTCGTATGGGGAGGTTCTTGAGATTCTATCATATCATGATCTTCTGGAATCTCATCATCAGGGGTAACTGTAACTTCATTCGCTGGTTCTGCAACTCTGGGAGCTACAAGTTCTTCTTCATATAATTCTTCAAGTTGGCATGTCCTTGACCTCTTGAGTGTTGCATCTTCATCAAAGGTTACATCTCCGTTGATCTCAATATGATGGTAACCTGGTATGTAAATTCTGAAGGCCTTAGAGACCTCACACTATCCAACAAACATTCCCTTCTTCCCCGAGGGATCCAACTTAGTTCCCTTTTTTTTGGAATGTGTACAAGTACTGGACATCCAAATATTTTGAGATGGCTTACTTCTGGCTTCTTTCTGGTGAACATTTCTTCGGGGGTTTTGAATCCAAGTGCACTATGGGATAATCTGTTTTGGACATAAACGATTGTTCTTGCTGCTTCAACCCATAAGTGCATTGAAAGATCTTGATCGTGAATCATAGTCTTCACTGCTTCCATAGTTGTTCTATTCTTTCTTTCTGCCACACCATTTTGTTGAGGATTATAGGGAGTGGTGAGCTCCCTCTTAATCCCGACATCTCTGCAAAAGATTCCAAATTCATTTGAGGTGTGCTCTCCTCCATTATCTGATTCGAGTATCTTGATTTTTCTTTCGGAGAGGTTTTCTACCAAGGCTTTGAATTCCTTGAACTTTTCGAGTACTTCATCTTTTGATTTCAAGAAATAAACTCAAGTCTTACGAGAGTAATCATCAATAAATGACACATAGTATACATACCCGCTTAGAGAGGTTGATGGCATTGGATCACATACATATGAGTGGATGAGCTCCAAGGTTCCTTCTGCTTTACTGTCGCTCTTTGGGAAATGATTCCTTATGTTTTTTCCTTGTGCACATACCTTGCATACACCTTCGTGATCAACCTTAAATTCTGGTAAACCTGTGACTACCTTGCTTACATATGGTGAGGCTTTGTAGTTGATGTGAGCTAGTCTTCTATGCCAAAGTTCACAAGGACTCTCAGTGGAGTGAGTCAAGGTTGCATCTGAGTGACCTTCTAACTTTTACAAACCACCTTCTTCTGTTCCAATAACAATTGCATCTTCTATGGTTTTACCTTTAGGCCACATAAGAACTTCACCATCTATGAATGCAATCTTGAAACCTTTCTTATCTAGAGCTGAGATAGAAAGTAATTTCTTTGTCAAACCTGGTACATAAAGTACATCCTTCATTCTCATTGGGGTCCATGAATCAAGTTTGTAGGTGGATTCTCCCATTCCTTTGATAGGGTACTGATAATCATCTCCAAGTGAAACTTTCT
>ML787970.1:194709-261222 GCA_009831015.1 Picea engelmannii
TATTTTGCTGAATCAAACCCTAGGTGACAAGCACTAGTTGATGTCCTTGTCTCATGTCCCCATCAAGATTTTTAGCCATTTGATTTGCATGAAGAAGATAGAGCCTTGCCATTGCAACACTCTATCCTTCCTCTTAGCCTAGCTGTTTTGTCCTTGTTGATCTAAGAAGGAGAAAAGCGCACCAAGGCCTAGCTATTCTACACTTGGTGAGCCGTTTTTCCCTAGGGTTTGCCTGTGAAGCCTTGCTATAGCAACACATCACTTGCTAACCCTCTTGTCTTAGATCAATCATTATTCAAGCTAGTTGTTTTTCCATTGAGCTAAGGAAGGAGGAGAGAGCACTAAGGCCTAGGTTTTCTACACCAAAGTGAGCCTCTCTCCCCTAGGGTTTCGTCTTTGAGGCCTTGCCATAGAAACACCTCAAAGTTTAACTCTTTTGTCCTTAGTTTACCATTTTCACTTAGTCCTTCACCCTTTGCGTCCTCTCTTTGACTCCATATACCCTAGGAATGCACTGATCTAAGGCCTTGTGCTTTGAGTGACTTGATCATAAAACAAACTTCCAATACTTTGAACAAACCCTAACTCTTACTAACCCTAGCCTAGACTAACCCTACTAATTATATTGCTGTCATCATCTTCTTGTGCTATAAACAACTTGGTGCAGCTATCGTTTTACTTTTAAAGCAATTGAATGGTTGGTTAAGGCATTATCTATGAAGTGTTGATTTTGTTACATTGAATGCCACGTTTCTCTAGCATTTATTGAGAAGTGATATTGTAGTCATTGCTATAGTGTAAACATTGATTTACTTCATCAATATTATTGCTCAATTGCTTATTATCAGAAAGTCATTGATTATATGAAGTACTAACCAGCAAGCAAGCTTGCATATGTAGTTTCATTGTTGCTTTGTTCTCGGGCATGGATACTTCTTGGTTACTACTTCCGGTTATCTTTATTGGCCATAAGTCGGACTTTCTGATTAGGTGGTGACTTGTGAGGGGGATTATTATCACTTAGCCTTGCTAAACCCTTTGACTTCTCAAAACCCTAGGTCACCGGGGACGTCTCCCCTGGGCCTTACCTCCCTAAATAGAAAGAACCTTCCCATCGAGGTGACAGTGGGTGAGATTGGTTCAGTTACGCCAGTTTGACCTCTTTTCATCAATCCATTATCCTAACTACAAATTGTGTGATAACAGACCCTATTCATATCCTTCTTGTACTTCTCTTTGGCTGCATTTTCTTCGGGTTCTGGTGCATTTTCTTTTATGTATTTTGCAAGGTCATTCTTTTCAAGAATGAGTCCAATTCTATACTTCCAGGCATGAAAATTTTCCACACCTTCACAAGCTTGGTGCTTGCAGACATCTTGACATGGAGCTAGGAAAATGACCAGAAAATGAAAGTGCTCAGAAAATGAACCTGAACTTACTAGGAGATGTCTTGGGCTGAGACGAGTTGGCTGGAGCTGACTGTTTCCAAAAATTCCAAGTTTTACCCTTTGAAACTTGACCTGCGCAAATATGGACTAGTACTAGTTCTTGTTTCTTGATTTTTTGGTTTTCTAGTACCAGCCAAAAATAGGGTTTGACTTTCCGGAGAATCTGGCCACTGAAAAGGTGTGGTCAAGTTGCCAAAAGATTCACTAGGGTAGGGCGCACTTCCCTAGATGGTTTTTGGTAAGAAATTCCTCTTCAGTAAAAAGCCCTAATTTCCTTGTACGACAACAATGACGTTTTTAGATACCTAGTGAAAGGTGCTCTATTCAGTCAAGCTCTGATACCATGTTAAGTTTTAATGTTGTTATTAGGTTCTTTTCAATTTACTAGAGCATTTCCAAAACAACAACATAAGTAGGATCACTCAAAGAAACACAATCACAAGATAGACAACATTTTATTGTGGGAAACCCTCATGGGGGAGAAAACCTAGCAAAAACTTCCTTAATAATAGATTTCCAATACAATGCCAAGACTTAAGACCAAACCACCAAGAATAAACTAGGACTGAGCATGCACCTCTCTTATCCTTTTTGCAACTGCAGCTTCCTTCAAAAGATGCGCACTAGGAGTGTGAGTGAGTGAGTGAGTGAACAAATGAGCTGCCATCCTCACTTATAAATACTAGTTGAGGAGGCGTTAGGGTTATGCCTCTTCACTTAGTAGGGCCGACTTCTTCCAATAGTGGTTAAAACCACTTTATAAACTCTAGGGGCCGACTTTACAAATACCGCCATATAAATATGGTTTGACCAATCCACAAAAGGGGATTTGGTCTTATACAAGACCCGACATGATCAATCCACAAAAGGGGATTTGATCTACAAGATAATGTAAATTTTAATGACAAAAATCAGCAAGCTAATATTCTGTCATACTGTCTTGCATGAACTCTGAAATGTCTAAAACCCACATTCATAAATTTCCATAAGCAAAAATACACAGTGCTAAGTAATTATGCAACGGAAATAAACACAATGAACAACATTCAATCAGCCATAAATAATTTAGAAATTTAGGCAAATGCCAAGGAAAACACCAATGTGGGGAAACCCAAAGAGAGAGAGCTTCTATTAGCTTTAGGAAATATTTATCAGCAGCCACAATACATTTTCCAGCCAAGAGAAAAACCACTTACAACACAAAACAGTCCCCCACAAATCTGCCTTGAAATCCGTGCCACAGTCTATATAGTTGTACAGATTTGCTGAAAACAACACCTCGATAAATGTGCCCACAACAAGATGTTGTACCTCTCTTGTCTGTACCACCAACCTCCTTCAGAAAACCTAGAAAATTTGCCTCGAAAATTGTGCCACATCTTGCCTCGATTTTTGTGCCAATGTTTGTTGTTGTACGACCTGTACGAATCCGTACAGTACGACATGTCCCAACAAATAACTCAGCAACAATTCAAAACAAAAAATGTTTCCTTGGGATTTGCACCCAAGTTCTCTTGGGAAATGTGCCAACTCTTGCTGCTCACTTTCCTCTCCAAACTCTTCTCATAAACCTCTCTTTCTCTTTTTCTCAATGTGTCTTGCACACTACCCAATGCATTCTTTTATAAATCTAAAAATGACCTTTTCCCTCCAAAGTGTCTTTTCACCTTCCCCAACCCTAAATCCAAAGGCCAAGATCTAATCTTGCTTTTTGCAAGATCAAGGGTCATGATTTATTCCCTCTAAAATGAATCACTTAAAATATTAAAGTACATTTCACTTTATTACACAAGTGCACTTTATGAAATAAATTCACTTTAAAATTAGAAGGTACACTTTATTAAAAAGTCACTTTACAACTTTATAAAAATCCATTACAAAGCTAAGTGCCTAGTAGTGACAACATAAGGTAACATCTGCATACAAGACAAAACATGTGGAGTACCTCCCGAGCTAAAAAGCTAACAGATAATAACTCAAATATAATTAGAATATTCTTCGAAGTTACAATATTTCAGCAAACCCCTATACCAAGCTAATGGTTGTTGCAAGTTTGTTAAATGCGAGAAATGAGGGAATGTAAATTGCAACTATTATTCCCACACAAATTCTTCAAAATACAATTTCCAAGTTTAGAAATTTCTCTCTTCCACACCACAAGTTCATTCAACAAATGGCTATGATATAAAGGATGAGATTGAATTGTAGAGACCCAATCCTCCTCTACTGCTGTTACACAAATTGAAAAACAACCTTGTGATATACAAAAGTTCCCCCAAAAACAAACAAGCCATTTGAGCTTGTGATCTTAGGCCGACAATGAACAGAAATATGCTAGCTATTCTATAGCAAATACACAATATTCCAACTGGTTATATCAGAAAACATGTCCAGGCTTTTAGCCATACATGTGACTAATTTTCCTCAAAGCTACACCATATGTGCTAGAAACAAAATGGAGATCGGCTCGAGCAAGTTGAGACAATTGCACTGAGCTCAAAGGTTCCATTTCTATTTTAGCACCCACACATTTCATCGTGGATTTGGCATTGATGCTAGTTTCCAAACATCATGTAATACCTAAAGAACTGGTGGGTAACATCTGGCTCTTACTTAAGGACATGTGCTCCTCACAGGAGTGCACGAGAACCCTAGAATCTCATCATCCAAATATGAAAATTTTGATCGCTTCTTTGATGTACTGGCCTCTCCCTTTTTGTTTGATCACCATGAAAAACATAGCAATGTTTAAGACCGAGTGCTTGTAGGCTGTAATGTCCCTAAATGCATGTTTGAGAAAAAATCCTTGCTCGATTACGCAAAGTAGACCTTTCATTCTTTCGTTGTCCAAGTGTACCCATCTTCTGAGGCATTCCAGTTCTATTGTTTCATAGATAGTAGTTGAGTTTTACGGACAGGTAAGAAATGCATTTGGTCTTGATGAAATTGCACCAGTGAGGTTCCTCTATCGACTAGGATTTGCAAGGTCTTCCTTCAAAGCCCTTTCCAACCATCATTTTCCCATATGGCCACATCACCTAGAAATGTTCCCATTAAGAGTACAGTCGATTCTTCAGGATGAAAATCCATGTTCATGACGAAGGATTTTGCAGGCCAGTGTTCTATTGGTTGGGTGTTGTCATACATGGAGAGGCTACTTACTTCATGAAAAACTTTGGATTCCCCAACATGATCGCCTTCATCTCCGTCCAATGAGCCCATTTTCTTGACAACTTTGTGTTAAGGTTTAAGCTATTATTAGGTTTCTTTTCAATTTAGTAGATAACCATAGCATAGATAGGATCACTGAGAGAAACACAATCATAAGATACACAACATTTATCTTGGGAAACCCTCATGGGGGAGAAAACCCAACAAAAACTTCCTTAATATAGATAGCCAATACAATGCCAAGACAGTAAACCAAAACACTAGAGAATATCCAACACTAAGAAATGCGCCTCTCTCTTCCTTCTTCTCCCAATTGCAGCTACCAAACTTGCGCACTTGATGAGTGAATAAGTGAGTGATCAAATGAGGCGCTGGATTCCTTTATTTATACAAACTGGCAGGTGCTGGAAACGTGTCTCTTCACTAGGCAGGGTCGACTTGTCTTCTTAGTGGTTAAAACCACTTTAATTAGCCTAGGGGTCGACTTCTCAATTTGCATAATATATTTTGGGTTTGACCAATCCACAAAAGGGGATTTGGTCAATTACAATGCTTGACATGATCAATCCACAAAAGGGGATTGATCTAATGAATAATAACTCAATAATAAATAAAATACTATTTGTAGTTACAATATTTTAACACTCCCCCTTAACAAGAAGGGTATTCTACAACATCATCAGGAGAGAGAGATGACAGCAACATCAACAACATCTGGAACACTGACTGGCATATCTATAAATTATCGAAATTTTTTCTCATCAACAATATCATCATCCACAACAGGGTGCTGGAATGGCATCATCATCATCTGCATCAACATGGATTAGTATAACACTAATACATCATCATCAACAATACTAAAACAAGGCTGATACAACATCAACAACAACAATATCACAACACGAAGGCTGGAGCATCATCAACAACAACAACATCACAACACGAAGGCTGGAGCAGCATCAACAACAACATCATCACAGCACGAAGGCTGGAGCATCATCAACATCAACACTAGGCTAGAAATCTTCAGCACGAAGCTGGCATCTCAACAACATCAACACGAAGCTGGAAATCTTCAGCATGAGGCTGGCATCTCAACAACATCAGCACGAAGCTGAAAATCTTCAGCACTAGGCTGGCGTCACAACAACATTAGCACGGAGCTGGAAATCTTCAGCACTAGGCTGGCATCAACACTACTCCCCCTTTCGAGGGAGGTCTTTTCGGACTACACCAAGCTTATCTCAAAAGTGCTCAAACTTTACACGAGATAGAGCCTTTGTCAACATATCTACAACTTGTTCATCCGTGCTAACATACTAGAGCTTTATGGCTCCTCTCTACACCATATCACAGATGTAATGATATCAGATCTCTACGTGTTTTGACTTGTCATGGAACACAAGGTTCTCTGTCATCTTTATGCAACTATGGTTATCACATAGGATCACGTTTGCTTCCATCTCCAAATCGAATAGACCCGTCAACAACTTCCGAATCCATATGGCTTCACAACTGGTGGAACATGCAACAATGTATTCTGCTTCTGTTGTGCTGAGAGAAATGCTTGATTACTTTCTACTCTGCCATGAGATCATGGCTGACCCCAGACTGAAACAACATCCTGAAGTGCTCTTTTTGTCAGAGACACTTCCAACCCAATTTGAATCAGTATAACCACTCAATCTGAAGTCATGATCTCCATTATAACTGAGACCACAATCTAATGTACCCTTAAGGTACCTCATCACATGTTTTGCAGCAACCAAGTGAACACGTCTGGGCTCTACTAGAAATTGACTCAAGGTGTTCACAACAAAACATATATCTGGCTTGTTGTTCGTCAGATACATCAACGATCCAATGATCTGTCTGTACAATGTAACATCAATCAATTATGACGAAGTGTCAACCAGGAGCTTCAACTTTGTTTCCATGGGTGTATTCATGGATTTGCACTCCAACATATCAAATCTCTTCAGTATTTCAACTGCATACTTCCCTTGGTTAAGGAAGATCTTCTCTGGGCTCTGCCAGACCTCAAGACCTAAGAAATAGTGCATTAGGCCAAGGTCTTTCATCTCAAATTCTGCAGCGAGCTTCTTTTTACAATTAGTGATGAGCTTTTCTTCTCCAGTTAAGAATAAGTCATCCATATACAACAACAATATAACAGGCTCATCATTCATAACCTTGAAGTAAAGGTTAGAATCAACTTTACTTTTGGTAAAGCCCAAACTCGTCAGGAAATTGTAAATCCTTCCATACCAAGCTCTAGTATCTTGCTTCAATCCGTACAGAGCCTTCTTCAACTTGCAGACATGAGTCTTCCTGTCTTTAACTTCAAACCCTTCAGGTTGTTCTATATACACTTCTTCTTCAATGACACCATTCAAGAAAGTTGTTTTCATGTCCATCTGGTGTAACTTCCACTTCATCTTAGCTGCAAGAGATATGATGGTTCTGATTGAAGTGTATATGGCTATAGGAGCAAATGTCTCTTCATAGTCACTGCCTTCCTTTTGAGAAAATCCACGAGCAACAAACCTTGCTTTATATTTCTCAATACTTCCATCAACATCATGTTTTATTTTGAAAAGCCATTTGGAAGATACCACATCCTTGCTCTTTGGTCTGGGAACTATTTCCCATACATCATTCTTTATAATGGATTGGTATTCTTCTGTCATGGCATCCGTCCATTCTTTCTTCTGAATGGCCTCTTCAAAGCAAGTAAACACCTTCTCTAAGAGATCACACATCAAAGCCATATAACTAGAGAATGGCTTGGGTTTCTTGACTTGTCTCATGGTTCCTTCGGGGGCACCATACTTCTCTCCATATTGAATAAGTTCCCTTGCCCATGCTAGCTTTCTCTTGTGGGAGATCGTCATCCGGGGAGGTTCTTGAGATTCTATTATGTCACGATCTTCTAGAATCTCCTCATTAGGGGAATTTATGACTTCCCTCACTGGTTTTGCAACTCTAGGAGCCACAGGTTCTTCATATACTTCTTCAAGCTGGCATCTTCTTGATTTCTTGAGTGCTGCATCTTCATCAAAGGTTACATTCCTACTGATCTCAATATGATGGTAACCTGGTATATAAACTCTGAAGGCCTTGGAGACCTCACAGTATCCAACAAATATTCCCTTCTTTCCTTAAGGGTTCAATTTGGTTCTCTTCTTTTTCAGAATGTGTACAAATACTAGACAGCCAAATATTTGAGATGGATTACTTCTAGCTTGTTTCCAGAGAACATCTCTTCAGGGGTTTTGAACCCAAGTGCACTATGGGACAATTTGTTTTGTACATATACTGCTGTTTTTGTTGCTTCTGCCCATAAGTGCATTGGAAGATCTTGATCATGGATCATAGTCTTCACTGTTTCCATTATAGTTCTGTTCTTTCTTTCTCTTACACCATTTTGTTGAGGATTGTATGGAGTGGTGAGCTCCCTCTTGATCCCGACATCTTTGCAAAAGTTTGCAAACTCTTTTGAGGTGTATTCTCCTCCATTATTTGACTTGAGCATCTTGATCTTTCTTCCAGAGAGATTCTCTATCAAGGCTTTGAATTCCTTGAATTTACTTAACACTTCAGCTTTTGATTTCAAAAAGTAAACCCGGGTTTTGCGAGAATAGTCATCAATAAAAGACACATAGTATGCATACCCACTGATGAAGGTTGATGGCATTGGGCCACATACATCTGAGTGAATGAGCTCTAGGACTCCTTCTGTTTTACTGTCTCTCTTCGGGAAAGGGTTCTTGATGTTCTTTCCTTGTGCACATCCGTTGCACACACCTTCATGGTCAACCTTGAATTTTGGTAGACCTGTGACTACCTTGCTTACATATGGTAGTGCCTTGTAGTTAATGTGAGCTAGTCTTCTATGCCAAAGCTCACAGGGATTCTCAATGGAATGAGTCAAGGCTGCTTCTGAGTGACCTTTTAGCTTATACAAGCCACCTTCTTCTTTTCCAATAACAATTGCTTCTTCCATGGTTTTTCCTTTGGGCCACATAATAATTTCTCCATCTATGAAAGAAACTATGAAGCCTTTCTTCTCTAAAGCTGAGATAGAAAGTAAGTTCTTTGTCAAACCTGGTACATATAGTACATCCTTCATCTTCATTGGGGTCCCTGAATCAAATTTGTAATTTGATTCTCCTACTCCTTTTTTAAAGTATTGATAATCATCTCCAAGTGTAACTTTTTGGGGAAACTTCTTTTCTGTAAGGCAAGAGAGAATGTCTCTTTGACCTGTCATGTGCTTGGAAGCACCACTGTCTATGAGCCAAGTGTCCTCACCAGGTGACACTGATCCTGAGAGGGCAGAGATTAAGACATAGTCTTCAATCTGTTCTTTTATCATCTTTGTGGGTGGCTCTTCATCTTCAACTGTATGGGCATGGTGCCTCTTGTTTCTCTTCTTGTATTCTTCTCGTCTAGTTGGACAATTCTTAGCAATATGTTCCATCTTGTCACAATGGTAACATTGGTAGGATGAGAAATCGTTTTCTCTTCTTTGACCTTTCTGAAACTTCTGGAATCTCCTTGGAGGGTGATATTCTTTATGTATGAATTTGTTTTGGGGGTGAGACTCCTTATGAGTTTCTTTTTGGAAGTAAGACCACTTTCTTCCTCTTTTAGTATGAGTAGCTAGGGCTTGATCTTCATCTCTTGATAGTAATGCTTTTCGGTTAGCTACTCTTACTTCTTCTTGAGCACATTCTTCCCAAAGACTGTCAAAGTTTAATTTCTCCTTTCTGGCACAAATAGTTTGGATGAATGCATCCCAAGGTCTTGTGAGACCATTAAGGGTTGTCATTATAAGTTCATCTTCATCTAGAGTATCACCAATTGCTTCTATTTGTTCTTTGAATTGTGATATTCTAGATAAATGTTCCTGAATTGTTTCTCCTTTCTGCATCCTTGTACTTTTGAGTTGAGTTCTTAGATTCATCTTTCGATTGATGTTCTTTCCTTCATACAATCTGGTTAGGGCATCAAACATTTCTTTTGGAGTCTTCTTTGAAGCCACTTGAGGAATCAAGTGAATTTTAGTAGAATCTGCAATGATTCTCTTGGCCTAACTGTGTTCTTTCGGTGTTTTTCTTTAGCTGCAACATCGGTAGGTTCTAGTACATCTTCTTTAATGAATCTTGCTAGGTCATTCTCTTCAAGAATGAGTGCAATCCTATTCTTCCAGGCACGAAAGTTTTCCACACCTTCTAGCTTGTCAACAAGCTTAGTGCTTGTAGACATCTTTACCTGGAGTTAGGAAAATGACCAAAAATTGAAAATGCTTAGAATTTAATTTTGAACTTACTAGAAGGTGTGCTTGGCTGAGGCGAGTAGCCTGGTGCAGTTAGATTTCAGAAAATCCAAAATTTTCCCCTTCAAACTTGACCAATGTAATTCTGGACTGGTACTTCTCGTACTAGTTTTGGTTTCCTGGTTTTCTGGTACTAGTGAAAACTAGGGTATCACTTTTCGAGAGATCTATCCACTGAAAAGGTGTGCTGAAGTTGCCAAAGAGTTCCCTAGGCTAGGGCGTGCTTTTCTAGATGATTTTTAGGCTGGAATTCCTCTTCAACAAAAAGCCCTAATTTTCTTGTACGACAACAGTGACATTTTTCTTTATCCAATGAAAGATTATCTCTTCAATTTAGCTCTGATACCATGTTAAGGTTTAAGCTATTATTAGGTTTCTTTTCAATTTACTAGATAACCATAGCATAGATAGGATCACTGAGAGAAACACAATCAAAAGATACACAACATTTATCCTAGGAAACCCTCATGGGGGAGAAAACCCAACAAAAACTTCCTTAATATAGATAGCCAATACAATGCTAAGACAATAAACCAAAACACTAGAGAATATCCAAAACTGAGCAATGCGCCTCTCTATTCCTTCTTCTCCCAATTGCAGCAACCAAACTTGCGCACTTGATGAGTGAATAAGTGAATGATCAAATGAGGCATTGGCTTCCTTTAATTATGCAAACTGGCAGGTGTTGGAAAGGTGTCTCTTCATTGGACAGGGTCGACTTGTCTTCTTAGTGGTTAAAACCACTTTAATTAGCCTGGGGGCTGACTTCTCAATTTGTATAATATATTTAGGGTTTGACCAATCCACAAAAGGGGATTTGGTCAATTACAATGCCCAACATGATCAATCCACAAAAGGGGATTTATCTACTGAATAATAACTCAATAATAAATAGAATACTCTTTGCAGTTACAATATTTGAACACTTTGAATCTTGCAAACACATATATCTCTCAACTATTGCATGGATTTATGATATTTGTGGTGTTTTCTACCACAATTGGACAACCTTGAAAATGTCTACCACTCTTCGAAACAATTTTTCTTAATAGTTCCATACCCTTGACAACATTTGGTACCATGAGCGTGTTATATTTTGATCACACCTTAGGTCTGGTCTAGGTTCTCAACAACCCAGAGAAATCGCACATTCTCAACTGTGAACATAGGAACTTGGTACAGTGGAAAATAAAACCAACAATTGAATCATACACAAGAATTTAATGTCCAAATCACTTGTTCTTCATTCAATACAACCTCAAAACAACGGGCTCCCGTACTAGGGAAAATGGCCCAATTTCTTTACACAAAAAAATGCCCCCCAAAAGGAAAACTTATACTTAAATGATCCTTACAGTCTTTCTTAAACCCTCCTGGGTTTTCGTGCTCAGCAAGGACTGGACTGGTTGTGGCCTCTACACAAGTCACGACCCTCTTTTTCCATGCCGTTGAGTTTCCAGGGCTACGACCCTCCTTTTCTCCTCTTCACAACTGGCCTTTAATCCTCTTTCACCTGCGGCTGGCCCTCCCTTGGCTACCTGTTGCTACGCTAACTGTAGGCTAACTGTAATAGCCCCAAAATCCTGATTGTAACAACCCCAAAAATTTACTGTAACAACCCCAAGATCTGACTGTAACAACCCCAAGACTGTCCCAGAATTGTGACTGTATCAACCCTTAGAATTGTCCCAAAAATGCGGTTGTATCATCCCTCAAAGGATGTGGACCGAGGTTCCTCTTCTCTCCACAGATCAAGCCTCCAAAACACCTGTGACTTCCCTTTTCTTGCAGACTGAGCTGCCAAAAATCCACGGAATGAGGCTCCCTTTTGTTGGATTGGTCTAGGCCCTACTTGACCCTCCTCTCCAAGCCACCTGCCCAAGAATACCCTGCAGCACTTGATGTAGTTTTGCACAAAGAGACTCAGATTCCTTCTTTACCACAGGCCTTACTCAGCCTTTCTCCATGCCTTGGACCTATACAGCCTCAGCTCCACTTAACTCCACTCACAACTTCGAAATGAAATGCCCCTTTCACTTGTTGTGTGTGTTGCTCTCTCACAAGGTTCTCTTTTTATACAACTCTAAAGGTTGAGTTAGAAGCCGCTAAATTAACTTAGGCGCCCTCTCCACAAACTCAACAATAATTAGACTTGTTTAATCTTTCAATGGGTGCAAAACCCCATCAAACAACCACAAAGCCAATGAACAACCCCACAAAGTCCATAAACAAGCCCACAAGGCCCCACATCTCAAAAAAATGATTTTTATAAGGAAAAATCGCAATGTGAGTGTTAGGAATGGCTCCCACATGCTTGAAACCTAGGCTAATGTGGGAATACCTCTTGATGCTACAAAAGCATCAACACTCCCTCTTAGTGAGGGAGGTATTCCATCCACCATCACCTGGAAGTATCTCTATCTCACACATTGGAAGTAGCTTTGCCTCCCACATTGGATTCTCCTCTACCACAACTAGTCCCTCTGACACAGAAGTAAGACCTAGTGTATGACTTGGACCTTTGTTGGAAGACACCTTGCTCCTAGAAGCCACTTGCTTCTGAGCATTCTGCTTGCCCATCTCAACCCATGACACTTTCTTGACAATCTTGGAAGACTCCTTTCTCCCATCTGAACCTGAAGGTTGACTTCCTTTGGACGATTGACTCTCTCTATGAGCCTGTTGGCTTCCTTTGAAGTCTGACGCCATCTGAGTCTGCATAACCTTCTTCTCATTGTTCTTCAGTATAGGCTTTCCTGTTAGCCTATATAAACCGTTCTCCCTAACTCCTAGAACCACTTTCGAGTCTGAGCTAGGTTCACTGGGTCAGAGAAGTGCCTTTCCCTTCCGAAACACAAGTTCAAACCTTGTCTGCTCAATCGATGAGATTGAGAGCATGTTGCACCTGAGTTTTGGTACCCAAAGCACATTCATAACGTGTAACACCCCACTTGGCTCCATCATGAATGGTACAGTCCTGACTCCTTTCACTGCATTTGATTCTGATCACCAATCCTCACATGCAGATTGAAATACCAGTTAGTCAAGCTCTCGAACACCTCTCGTGTCCCTGTTATATGTTTGGTAGCTCCATTGTCTAAGAACCAAGCACCCTCATGAATGGTGCTCTTTGAAAGGTGGGAGACAAGAAGAAATTCATCCTCGAACTTCTTAGCCAACACTTCCTCCTCGGACGTGGCTGAAGCAACCATCTCGACCTGCTTCCCTTTCCTGCCCTTCTTTTTATTTGGACATTGGCTGGCATAATGACCAAATGCGTAGCATGCATAGCATCTCACTTTACTCAAGTATTTCATCCCTTTTCTCTTCTTTATCTTACTAGCAAGAGCATTCCCCTCACTATTCTTGTGCTGAAGATCTTCATCTCGAAGTTCTTCATGAATGAAGTCATCCCACGACTTGTTCCAATCTGGGAGCTTCTCACGTGACACAACTCCTTTGATGAACGACTTCTATTGCTCCGGGATTCCCTTAAGTGTCGTCCTCACCAACTCTATGTTTGCTACATCGTCTCCTATAGCTGCAAGCTCATCACGAACTTGTTGAATCCTGGTGAGACACGATGTCACATTTTTTGAATCGGTCATCTTGATCTCCTCGAGCTTCTCTCTTAGCACCATCTTTCGGTTTTCGTTCTTGTTCTGAAATAATGTTTTCAAAGCCTCCCACATGTGCCACGCTGTGGTCTTTCCAATTAGGTGAGGTATCAAATGATCCTTTACCCCATCAAGAATGATCAACCCGACATTTGCATCTGACTTGTTATACTTCTCTAGTTTTGTTGCATCAGTTGGCTTAGTGGTTTGGGTGTCAACAAATTCTCACAAGTCATTCACCAACAACAATAACTTGATTCTTTACTTCCATGAGTTGTAGTTGGATACCCCATCCAACCAATCTTCAATTCTCAATCCAGAAACCGTCTTTCTTGTTGTACTTTTACCTTGAAGTCCAAGATACTTAGCTGTCAAATCTGCTACAACTCCTTTTCAAGGTTGTTACCTGTGTAAATTTGATATTCAACTTCTCTTTTCAAAGCCTCATCTTTGATACCATGTTATGTTTTGATCACACCTTAGGTCTGGTCTAGGTTCTCAACAACACACATAAATCACACATTCTGAACTGTGAACATAAACACACTGAGATGTCTAACAACTTAGCACAGCGGAAAATGAAACCAACAATTGAATCATACATAGGAATTTAATGCCCAAATCACTTGTTCTTCATTCAATACAACCTTTTAGAACAATGGGCTCCCATACCAAGGAAAATGTCCCAATTTCCTTACATAGAAAAATGCCCAAAACAAGGAAAACATATACTGAAATGATCCTCACAGTATCCCTGAAACCATCGGTTTTTGTGCTCAACAAGGATTGGACTGGTGGTGGCCTCTACATAGGCCATGATCCTCTCTATCCATGTGGATGAGTTTCCATGGCTATGACCCTCATTTTATCCTCTTATTGCTGGCTTTTACTCCTCTTTCACCTACTGTTAGCCCTCCCTTGGCTACTTGTTTCTAGGTTGATTGTAGGTTGACTATCACAACCCCAAAAACCTGACTGCAACAGCCCCAAAACCTGATTGTGACAGCCTGTTGTACCTGGCACCAACAACCCTCCATTTTCTTGTAAATTGCTTCCAATGCCCCCTCTAAGAAAATTGAGCCCCCTTTTCTTTTCCTTTGAAAGCTTCTTGAATTGAGTGTTTTTAACGAGCTATCTTACAGTCTAAGCGAGTTATCTCTGTTATCCCCATTTCTTAAGGATAACTAAGGAAATGATGTCTCGAGGCCCTCAGGTTGTAGACATGGAGTACGAAGAGGCATATGGTTGACAACGTCCACTTGCAAAGACAGAGGCTCACCCCACCACCATAGGTCTCAGGTTCATCATGAGGGTATCCACCACATCAATTGGCTTCCGGAAGACATTGGGTCTTGCTCCATGAGGTACAAGCCAGGTATTATGGTGAGTGTCATTTCAATATTTGAGGCATCTGAGTTTGTTGCATTTAAAACTGTGATTTTGATTATGTAACGTTTGCTTGGAAATTATGCTCTTTGCCCTGTTTCTCCTTGGTGGTCGACATTGCGCCCTAGTAAGTGGTCACCCTTAGGGATAGGTTTGCTACTGGGAGGTCCCCTTGACAGGTCATCGTACCATTCCTGACCATACTTGCCATTTTCTACATTTCATCCCCTCATCTCCTTATCTGTTAGGATTTTTGGGTATACTGACCCTAGAAGGGATTGCCTCTCATTTCATGGGAAGAAGGGGTTGTAGGCCCATAGGGAATGTAGATGGCAAGAAATAAAAGCCATATTATGAACCTTCTAGATGCTCAAATAGGTCTTGAGAACAATGAAATGTTTCTCCAAAAAAATTAAAGACCTGCAAAAACAAACACATATGTATAAATGTCCCACTTGTTGAGGGATTTACACAAGTGCATTACAAGCTAGACTATACCCCTATGGCACTTTGTGTACCTCTCCCTTCAAGTGACATTGTCGTACTTCCCCCCAAGCTATTCGATTAACCCATAGAGAATACCCAGTGTTTGGACCTTAATTAAATAATGGCAATAAATGGGCTTGGAAAAAGGATGCATTAAAAATGAAGGTGCAACACACCCTCTACAAAGGCACCCATAAATGAGACACTACGATCTCTTGTATGTCATGAACCTCATGCCCACAAGTCTTGCCCCCATCCATGTCACTTTCTCCACATGACCTAGAGAGAGGTCCACTTGGGAAAACACTCCTAAACTTGAGGTATGATTCACCCAATAGGTCGCATTGTCAACCCTTCCATACCTAGACTTGGCAAATTGCATAGGGTTTTTGAGCACTTATTTAGTTTGATGAGGTGGTTTTTGATGCACATGGTTAGGTGGCTCTTTTATTGATTTGATTTACTTATCATGATGCAATTGACTTGAGATCCTTGGAGGGCGTATTCATTGTCTTTGCAGGACCTGGTTGGTGGATAGTTTTGGAAGAACAAGCCTAGATTGGGCTTCCTTGGGGCTTGAAGCCCACAAATCGGATACCATGACCCACACCTTGGGAAAAGAAGGAAGATGAATGTTGCCTTTGGAGGCAAAAGGAGACACCATAGAGTACGTTACCTAGCCCCTACTAGCCCAATGTTTGGCTTCTTGAGGCCAAAACATCACATTTTGAGGGCTTGATGTCACCCTAGGGCTAGGGATCGGTTGTGGAGATGGACACTTGGCATTTTGGGAGGAAGAAGACCCTTTGCATGAAAAAGAGTATCCTAGCGCATGAGGGAGGAGCCTTTGGAGGCCCAACGATTCATCTTTTAGCTCAACGTCCACCCAAAAATGCCAAAACATCACCCTAGTGAGGGATTACGTCATACTAGGGTTTCTGGTCATACAAGTGATTTGGGCATTAAATTTTTGTGTATGATTCATTTGCTCATTTTATTTTCCCCTTTGCTAAGTTGTTAGACATCTCAGTGTGTTTACGTTCACAGTTCAAAATGTGTGATTTCTTAGTGTGTGGTAAAGACTCAACTTCCTCTTACATTAAAGTATTATTTTCTAAACTGATCTTCCTTGAAACTCTCTATCCATATTAGTAATCACTCCTGGTTTATTAGGGTAGTAGTGGCCATTGCTCAATGGATCGATCCATATTATTTCCTCGCAAGCGTACTTTGTAGTACAAATATTATCATGACTCATATCGCCTTTACCTTAAGTACTATCCCACTGCTTCACTAAACCACTTATACCTAGCTTGAATCCATCATCCATATTGGTCAATGTGAATTTATCACTCATATTCAATCCTTGCAATATATTCTTTTCACCAATTCTAAGCTTGATTCTTTCCAATCTTAGATGGAAGACCACAAAATATTTCTGCTACAGTCACTGAAAGATACAAAAGAAAAGGGGAACCAAGTGGGACAAAGATTGTAGAAATGTATTCAAAGGTTCCACTGCACGAAGAACTGCGCAAACCCGTATGAATGCTTGGTTAGCCTTTCAGTATTTCCAATACAGTAACCTCACCCGTGACCTGGATAAGATCAGTGACGTAGTGTCAAGAATAGCTCTCCACTGAATTTACCACAACAATACAAAGAGACACAAGCTCTCATCAAACTCTTCATAGATGACAGTGTCACATCCCTCTTGGTTTAATTGCTTTGCGATCAAAATCCGATACCTATTATGATGACAACCTGTATATTGAGGAACATGTGCTGCAAAATCCGCCACATTCACTCCTGCGCATGACAGTTCCTTTCAAGAAAATTGAATGATTATACATGTTTTTTTCAGACAGTATTTATAAAATCATGTAATTTGAAAATGCTCCTTCTCCTTCTGATGCTCCATGTCTCATAGTATCAAGACATATTCCTACATGCCATATGCTTGGTGCATTTTCTTTGTGATAGAAAAAGTTGCATTTCCCTATACTAAGTCGATGGATGTTGCAAGTTTGGTACATGCGATAAATGAGGGAATGTAAATTTCAATTATTATTCCCACAAACTCTTCAAAACACAACTTCCAACTTTAGAAATTTCTCTCTTTTGCACCATAAGTTCATTCAACAGATGGAAATCATATAAAGGATGAGTTTGAATTGCAGAGACCAATCCTCCTCTATTGTTGTTACACAAATAAAAAAATTGCCTTTTGATATATAAAATTTCCCCCAAAAAGAAACAACCCATTCATGCTTGTGATCTAAAGCCAACAATGAACACAAATATGCTAGCTGTTCTGTAGCAATTACACAATATCCCAACCGGTCATATCAGAAAACATATCGACATTTTCATCCATACATGACAAAATAATTTTCCTTAAAGCTACACCATATGTGCGAGAAACAAAATGGAGAATAGCTCAAGCGAGTCGAGACAATTGCACTAAGCTGAAAGGTTCCATTTCTATTATAGCACCTTCACATTTCATCATGGATTTGGCATTGATGCTATTTTCCCAGCATCATGTGATATCCTACTAGTTGGTGGGTAACAATCCTATTGTGATCACTCATCAGGGAGGGAGAAATTAGAAAACAGTCTAATCTCTTATCCACCCTTTCTTAACCCACCCTCATGTTCCTTTAGGTAGGAACTCGTTTGATGGGTTTTACATCCACGAAGTTTGCCTCTTTCAATTTTTTTACAAAGAATTCAGCTAAAGGGTCTGCCCTAGTAGCATCCCCGCTATACTTTGCTCTACTTACTATAAAATTCAAATCCCCTCCAAGGATTACATTAGTTCTTCTCATGAAATGTTGAGCTAATAGGCGTTACTAAAATGACCACCTTATCATCATAGGTCTCATAAACATTGACAACATTAAATACTTTCCTCATCTCCAATACCTAAATCAAGAAGCACTTAGTTGGTTAGCCTCATTGTTCTTTTTTTCCATCTAGTAATCAAACCCCTCTACTTGCATATAGGATCTACGGATAAAAGTCCCTGTTATCCCCACTTTTAGGGATAACTAGGAGATTATGTCTCGAGGCCCGCAGGTTCTAGACATGGAGTACCGAGTATCATGGTATGTGTCACTCTGATTCTCAAAACCTTTGAATGCATTTAATTCCTTTTATTTCTATTGAATGATTGGATCTTATACTTGTTCACTTGACCATGTCTGGGGGGAATGACAGGATGCTCTAGCAAGCCTGTGCCTGTAGGTTTTGGTTTGCCACTTTGGGGATTTTTGACAAGCCATTGTCCACTCCTTTCATATTGCCACTTTTCATCTTGCTTCCCGCTCATCTACCCCATTTCATTTGTCCAGGCATTGGGTTGGCCAATCATTTGAGGGTTGCACCTTACCTTGTGGGAGGAAGGGGCTAAAGGCCCAGAAGGTAAAAGTAAGTTGGCAAAAGATAAAAGCCTAAAAATAAAGCCTCGAGATGCTTTGCCCAGGGATCCTCGAGAAAGCAGTAAAGGGCTTCTCAGCAAGAAACAAGGGGGACCCATAAAAATAATAAAACAAGACTTAGTCAGAGAATAGGGGGTGTCATCACAAGCCATTCTATTAGGTCCATGGGTACCTAGCAGTATGACACTACTAGCAGCTGGTTACGACGCCAAGGTAGTGACTGTTGGTTGCATGGCCAAGATAAAGGGGGTCTCATCGTGAGCCAACCTTCTCATTTTGATGAAAGTACTTGTGGGTAACACTGTCACCACTGGTCACCACGCAAGGGCAGTGTCCCCTGATTAGCTTCTTGAAGAAAAAACAATCAGAATAAAGAATAAAAGGCATGAATGGGCTTGAAAACAATTGCATTCGGGACAGGTGCAACTCGCTTTCTACAAAGGCATCCACAGGTAAAGCTTTGTATTCCCCTGCTTTCACTGCACCCATTGTCAGGACATCCCTTATCTGTTAATATTATGGTAGCTGCGGGAGGTATTTACCTCTACATGTGAACCTGACGAGAATAGAAGACTTCGGGAAGCAAGAGAAACCCTAATGAATTGGCTAATAACCCTAGAAGCCTTGTCGGCTCAAGAAGATAATTTATATTAGGCTATTAGCCTCCAAGAGAAGAAGTCGGCCAGAAATAATAATAATATACTGAACAGACATTATCCAGAAGGAGAAGTCGGCCCCAGCAACTCTGGTAGAACCAGTATAAATACAAGGCGCCAGTTCTCATTTGTCACATCTCAGGACTGCAGTTTTCCCAGTTGGTGCGCACTGCAGTTGCAGCTGGTGCGCAGGTTTGGAGGAGGGTTGCAGGTGCAGCTGCAGCAACAACAAGTTTCAATATTTGGCTTGGATATCTCTTGGCTAGGGTTTGGACTATCTGATCAACTTTTTGTGTTGTGCTATCCTTGGGAAGAGATGCGTTGCTCTTTGTTTGGCTATCTAGCCTAGGGTTTGCTTCCGGAGGAATTCTCAGGTCAAGGTTAAGGTGCTCGGAGGGAGGCTTCGGCCTGTGGTTGGGAGACGAGGGTATCGTCGTGGTAAAACGAGCACATCATCTTATATATTCTAACATTATCCACATCACCCACTTACATGGCTTAGATTTAGTCTTTTCCAGGAACTTTCCTTTTCCAGTGGACACTAGCCCAATAGGACACCCTGTCACTTTCCCCAGACTTGTATTGCAGGCTTGTATAATGTCTTTGAGCTTTTAACTGGGGTAATAGGGATTTTATGCACATGTTTAATAATATTGATGATGACATGTGATTGACATTGCTATGATCCATGTGACTTATGAGCCCATGGAGGGCGTAGCTGTTGATGTGCAGGATCATGCCCGACGGACATGTACCATGTTGAACAGGTACACATGGGGAGATGATCAGTTCGGACCTCCATGGGGCTAAAGAGCCCACCAGATGGATGCTGAGACCCTAGCAGGGGGCACAAATAGGACAGAGGGGTTTGCACCAGAGAGAAGGACTTCTTGCAGAGGCACCCTGGCAGAGCTTGGCCTAGGGGGATTGTGCCCTTTTCAGTGGAACGTTGGCCTTGGAAGGCCTAGGACGTCACCTAGGAAGTTCATGACGTCATCCTTTCTTCATGAGCATTTTGGCAGATGGACAAGGCAGTTTGTCCCGTGTGGCAGCTTGGAGAAGCCCAAAGAGGGCTAACGTTTTTCTTCAAGAGTCTGCATTTGCCCTCGAAGGGGCTAACGTCACCTTAGAAAGGGGATGTTGTCCTTCTATTGCTTGATTAGGGTTTTAATTTAAGCATTTAATGTAAAACAATATGATTTTAGTATTTTGGCCTTGTTGGCCTTTTCATGACCTAAAAAGTAAAATTAGGTCATTGTACTGTATAAATTGAGGGCTTTTACCTTCATTTTTTCATCATCTTTCACTGACTCATTAGTCAGGTCTGAAATTTGTGCCATTCTAAGGGTTCTTGGCTGAAATTGGAAGGTGCACTTGTTGAAGGAAGACATTTTTGGATTTTTATTGGCATTTTGGCATTTCTCTTGGTGGAAGGTATTACAACTAGGGTTTGCTATATGATTTCTTGGTTAGATGTAAGCGAATTTCTGCAAAACTTCTTAATTGAATGGTTGTAGTATTGTTTTTCTTGCATTTATGGTTACAATTTGTTGAATTAAACCCTAGGTGACAAGCACACATTGAAGTTTCTTGTCTCATGTCCCTACCAAGGTTTTAAGCCATTTTATTTGCTGAAGTGAGATAGAGCCTTGCCTTAGCAACACTCTATTCTTTCTTTCTAGCCCTTGTTGAAGAGGATTGAGCCTTGCCATAGAAACACTCCATCCATCTTCTTCCATGCTAGCCGTTTTTCTTATTTGTTGAGCTAAGAAGGAGAAAACGCATCAAGGCCTAGTTCCCCTACACCTTGGTGAGCCGATTTTCCCTAGGGTTTGCCTAGTAAGGCCTTGCCATAGCAACACGTTACTTGCAAACCTTCTTGTCTTAGTTTTATGCAATCTTTTGAGCTAGCCGTTTTGCCATTGAGCTAAGGAAGGAGGAGAGAGCACTGAGGCCTAGTTCCCCTACACCAAAGTGAGCCTCTCTCCCCTAGGGTTTCATCCTTAAGGCCTTGCCATAGCAACACCTCAAGGTTTAACTCTCTTGTCCTTAGTCTTTACCATTATCGTTTGATCCTTCAGCTTTTGTGTCCTCCTTTTGACTCCATATGCCCTAGGAAGGTACTGATCTAAGTCCTAGTGTGACCTCAAAACAACTTCTAATACTTTGAACAAACCCTAACTTTACAAACCCTAGCCTAAAACTAATCTTCTAACCCTATTTGCTGTCGTCATCTTTTGCTATAAACACCTTTGTGCAACTATCATTTTACTCTCAAAGCAATTGAATGGTTGGTTAAGGCATTATCTAATGAAGTGTTAATTTGTTACATTGAATGCCAAGTTTCTTTAGCATATATTGAAGAAGTGATATTGTAACTATTGCTATCGTACAACCATTGACTTCGTCAATATTTATTGCTCAATTGCTTATTATCAGAAAGGTCATTGATTATATGAAGTACTAACTAGCAAGCAAGCTTGCATATGCATCGTTTTATTGTTGCTTTGTCTCGGGCAAGTGATCTTATTGGTTATTACTTCTGGTTATCTTTATTAGCTATAAGTCGGACTTTCTGATCAGGTGGTGACTTGTGAGGGGGAATTTATCTTTGAGCCTTTAAACCTTCTTGCCTTCTCAAAACCCCAGGTCACCGAGGACGTCTCCCTTGGGCCTTACCTCCCTAAATAGAAAGAACCTTCCCATCGAGGTGACAGTGGGTGGGATTGATTCAGTTACGCCAGTTTGACCTCTTTTCATCCATCTACTATCCAAACTACAAACTGTGCGATAACAGTCCCATTCCTTCAATTTTTTTGGCAATTCTCTTGATATCTTAATCTTATCACCCCTTGTTTCTTGGGTCTTGACTACATTTGGTTTGTGGATCTCCACTAGTCTCATTCGGGATTTTTTTTTGAGGGGTTGCCCAAACCCCTAACATTAAAAGTCATAAAAAATCATAGGGGACCCTCCATTAGGCCCTCATGGAATACTTTTGCTTTCCCTTTTGAATCTCCTAGATTTGAAACCATCCTTTGGATCATTTTGTCTATTCCCACCTTTTGTCCCTTCCTTTGGCAAGTCCAAAATGGCTTGATCTTAAGGGATATATAGATTTATCTTGGGCTTTAGGGTTCTCCCTAGGTGAGGTAGGTGACGGAATCTCAATCCCCCCCTTATTCTCCTTATTAAACTCATTTTTTTAGCCTCCTTTCTTGTTTGAAACCTCCTCCCAAGTTTCTCCAGAGGAGGGTTGTGGCTAGAGGTTTGGTGGCTAGAACTCCCTTTTTCCAGGTTCCCTTCTTTTTTTCCCATAGGAGAAGCTATTTTATTAACCCCCAAATTGGGCCAGATATTTTGATCTAGACAAAAGGATATCTCCACAATGTATAAAAATTGTAGGAGAAATTGGGGATATCCTTGGTCAAGATTTGGTTGAGCTTCCAATGGTGCATCTTGCTGAGACTTCAGCATACTTGCATCATTATTCTTTTGTATCCTTGTTTGGATATCATAAGGATTATATGCTTCCCCCTTTAACTTACATCCGTAGAGACTTTTTTGCACCCAATATTGTGAAATCTTCTTCCTTCTCTAAAGAGGACTCCATCCGATCACCTTGTTACTACTCAAACTCTCACTAAAAGAAAAGTCCTAACCTTCGTAGGAGAGCTTACAAGCAATTACTAGTAAGCCATCCACTATCACCTCAGTGGCCTTGCCTCTTGCTTTAAGGCTAGGAAAGGGGCTTCCTAACCTAAGGAGGGTGTTCCCATGGTCAATCAAGCTATGATCATTGTGAATGAAGGGGAGTGTTCTTTATCTTTGATTGATGAAGTCTGAAGCAAGTGAAGCAAGGAAAGATTAATTTAATTACAACAAGCCTTTAAGATCAAAAGTGTGTGTTATATGCTTATTGTGATAACAAGTGAATATGCTCAGCAATCACAAGTGCTCATGTAAAGAGTTTCCAAAGATCAATATTCACATGTAAAATAATGTGTCTCAGATTCAGATTATTCTAAAAAAAACATTTCACAAAACTTGCTTGAAAGCAATTACTAGAACGATCATTGTGACCAATTCAAAGTAATTGAGTTCAGAAATTGTATCCAGATTTGCAAACCACCATCATATCATCAAATGCCAAACTCAAGAACAAAGTATCTAGATTCTAAAGAGAACAAAGTTGTTATGAAAGGAAATGACTGCAATACCATAAGTCTCTCAAAAATTTACATTTGTAAGTGTTTAAACCATGCATTAAAGATCGTTGCAAGTGTGAATCATAAGTAGATTATTTCCAATAGTAGTGGGTGGAGATATTTAATAAGATGTCCATGAACTAATATATGGAATGCTTAGATCTGAAGCATACATATGTGAAAGTTATATGGACCTTAATCTTAACAACCATTTAGAGCAACAACATTTAAAATTATAACAGCAAAGTGATGATAGAACAAAACAGTAATATTACACTTTATGTCCATAGTGCAAGATTATATCTGAGATGGCATTCATCAATCCTTGAGTATTTAATAATTTATAGCTATTAAGAAATTTAGGCATCAGACAGACTTATGATCAGATTTAGTGTGAATTCCAATCATAGCATAAAACATATAAATTTAGCCCTGAATACTCGATGTTTAACAATGGTGATAAGATTTGTTGCAGTACTATTCTGAAATGCCAAAATGTTTAAATCCTAAATTTGTATGGACAGTGCCAAGTATCAAAACATTCTATTCCAATAAGTCATTGCTGTGCGTGTTAATTGATAGTGTCATGAACTATCACAACTGAATCAAGTGAAACATTGCAAGTCTTATCCCATGTATCCGTTCATTTAATACTCAAAATTTAATGATGATCGCCGAAGGAATCAATCTGAGAACCCTCACAATGCACGTGTGAACAATGTGTTTAGCATGCAGAGAAAATTTAAACCTCAATACTCATTAGGAACAATAGACATTATAACCATAGAGTTTTCTTAGCAGGACAGAATTTAAGGAATGATTTCTAGAACTTGGCTCTCAAAATGAAACTAAATGTCAAGCACATAATCCTTAACCTCTAGAGGTATTTAACCATTGTTTGAGCATGCATTCCAAGAGTTATTTTATTATACCAGCAATGTGTGTAAGAGTAAGGAACAACATGAACCATCGGTATTAAGTATTCAAATCTTTAGTATACTCTTCAGCAAGTATTAGCAATCTGCAAGAGGTGTAAGGCACAACATGAACCACCGGTATTAAGTATTCAAATCTTTAGTATACTCTTCAGCAAGTATTATCAATCTGCAAGAGGTGACGTCATGCTTGTAAGGCAGGTCGTTTGGCCTCAAAGCACATTGATTTGATACCTAAGTGTGTCTAGAATATTTAAGAGGCAAATTGTTGCATTAATATGTGAGTTTTAGCCAAGTAATTGGAAATTTATCTCGGATGTGAGAAGAACACCAAAAATAATTTAAAACCATTACATCAAATTGGATTTCCAGCCATTAAATATTAGGTGAGATTTGCTTAAAGAAAATTGACTTTGAAACTAGCAAGCTTCATTCACCAATGGAATCTTAGATCCATTAAAGAGTTTGAACTTAAATTGTTAGATCTAAGCCAAAATTGGAAACGGTTATGATCTAGCATGAAAGAATGGACATTCTGCAAACTAGAATCAAGTCCAAAAGATAGCCCTCAAAATGAAACTAAATGTCAAGCACATAATCCTTAACCTCTAGAGGTATTTAACCATTGTTTGAGCATGCATTCTGAGAGTAATTTTATTATACCAGCAGTGTGTGTAAGAGTAAGTTGCAGCATGAACCATCGATATTAAGTATCCAAATCCTTAGTATACTCTTCAGCAAGTATTAGCAATCTGCAGGAGGTGATGTTATGCTTGTAAGGACGGTCGTTTTGCCTCAAAGCACATTGATTTGATACCTAAGCGTGTCTAGAATATTTAAGAGTCAAATTGTTGCATTAATATGTGAGTTTTAGTCAAGTAATCAGAAATTTATCTCGGATGTGAGAAGAAGACCAAAAATAATTTAAAACCCTTACATCAAATTGGATTTCCAGCCAATAAAATATTAGGTGAGATTTGCTTGAAGAAAATTAACTTTGAAACTAGCAAGCTTCATTCACCAATGAAATCTTAGATCCATTAAAGAATTTGAACTTGAATTGTTAGATCTAAGCCAAAATTGGAAAACGTTTATGATCTAGCATGAAACAATGAACATTATGCAAACTAGAATCGAGTCCAAAATATTTCAACCCTATAACTGAAAACTTGGAAAGAAAACAGCTTAGATCTGAAGGTATATTAAATGAAACCCTAGATTTCTCAAAACAATTGAAGAAAGAAGTAAATCAAAATTTTGAGAGAGAAAGGAAAGTAAAAGACCAATGCCTTAAATTCTATTGGGCTGAGGGGTCAACCAACACTCACACTCTTTGAGGCTTTGTTTTCCCAAAGAATCTTGGGATTCTAGGCAATCGTAGGGTGTACCTAGCAAATTCCCCCAAGATAGTCTTAGTGTTCCAAGATATAGATGGTGATCGAAGTGTGTAACTAGCCCTTGTGTTACTAGCTCCTTAAGTATCCTCTACACTATCCTAAGGTAGGAGTTGGAAAGCAAATGAATCTTTTCCAAACTCAATACTCTAGTTATAGACAACTAAAGACTATAAGGGAAATATTTACATTAAGAAGCTCCTCCAATGTAGCACTTTGCTTCTTGTGTGGTTCCTTGCTAGCTTTCTCAATCCACCTTCATCTTTTATAAATAAAACCCTCTTGCTAGATTCCTCACAAAAATTTTACCCAAGAAATACTAAGTTAAAACCAATAACACAGATAGAAGTGAGTGAAATGATATCTCTTATTTTCCAAACTCTAGTTACAAATGAGAGTAATGCCTTTCTTAAATAGGTAAGGTGCACTTCTAAACCATGGGTTGGCACAATACCATGTGCAAATACAATGAGTATGTGTGGGGCTTACTTCATGGCTTATGGTGTCATTGAATCCACTTTTATGAGCGCCATTGTGGAGTGTACTCTTGCTCTTGAGTTATCACTTTCTAAGCACTATGTTTTTCCAAACCCCTTAATCTGCCTTTTTATTGTCTACTTACCATATTTGCAAGTCCCCTTTATAAGGTTTCAAGCTATAGCATCACTATTTGGGACTGGTGTGAACGTGGAAAGGGTAGAGCTCAAGTATGGACTGGCTTTTGAGAGTCCTTTGCTATTTTCTTTGTCTTTCTTTATCATTATTCTTTTGTTATTCTTCTTTTGCTAGCAACTGCTGTTACTTTCTCTTAACCCAATATCCAACAATTAATTCCAAATAAATTATTTATTGAATAAAAGAACAATTGAGTTTTTAATGAAACTTTACAACAGAAGTGTTAAATTTGTAGTAGTAGAAGGTGTCCATGCATTTGCCTAGTGTCCAAGGCATGCAGGGGACATTAAACATGACTCGTGACAACTGATTTATTTTTGGCCTAAGTCTGAAAAATCATAATTCTGATTTTTCATCAACTCTTCGAACCTAGTTTCTTAAGTTACTATGGAAATTTATGTTTGAGTGTTGAGTGGGGCCACAACTAGTGGGGCGCATCAATCTGGAGCGTTGGAGGCTAAGCTGGGCACAAATCTCAAGATTGATCGAGGGTGAAGTCGAAGATAAAAAGAAGTTTGAAGGGTGAGATGGATACAACTTCTCATTTGAGAAGAGAAAGAGGGCGCTTGAGGCCGAGGAAGAGAGGGGTGATTTGCGCTAGGGAGAACAACAGTTAAAGAGGGTGAATCTGGGCGCTAAAGGCAGTAGGGAGGAGGCCAACAACATGACGTACCAGGCAACCAACAACATGCCTTACTTAGGCCGAGCCGTACAACAAGCAAGAAGGGCGAGTGAGGGTTGTACGACCTTATCCAGAATAGGTCAAACTTGGCCATACAACCCAGTAGGGAACATGGCCAATTTTAGGCCAAAATTTTAGCCAAGACCAAGTCGTACTAGGGGCCGTACATATACAACAAATGGGTGCTGAGATGGTTGGGTCGTACAGTGCCCGAGAAGAGAAAAAATGTTCCCATAAATTTACTGTAAGAAATTTTTGAATTTTACTTGCTGTAATAATTTCTCTGAAGCCTCAATAAATCCCCTCCTTTGCTAGTTTTCCCCACCCTAGGGTTTCCAGGGTAATTTTTTTGTGTATGTGTGATTGAATTTTTTTCCATTGTGCAAGCATGCATTATATACTTAGCTGTGTTAAATTAGCATAGTTCAGATTTTATTTATGTTTTAATAATTTATGGAGTTGAAGATTATTGGCTATTTAATTGTGTGTTGGGTATTAGAAGTTTAACATGGTATTCGAGTAGTGCCTCTGAGATAAATACTGAGTGCTGCACACAAGTCATAGGTTCAAGTCTAAGGAAGATTTCTGCAATTTTTCTGAAGGTTCCAACAACCCAAAATTAAAGTTTCCATGGCTACCAGCGTAAGGTATGAGGATAGGCTTGAGGGGGCCTCACACTGTGTTTAATGGAAGCTCAGGATTACACCTGTGTTCAAGGAGAATAAGTTGTGGGCATTTGTCAACACAACAGTCCTGTACCAATCCATGATCCAATTACCTTGGACCTCCATGAGGTGAAAGAATCTAGAGCACAGAGGATTTTTTTGGATGGTGTCAAGGACCGCCTGTGTTCAAGGAGAACAAGCTGTGGGAATTTGTCAACACAACAGTTCTGTATCGGTCCATGATCCAATTACCTTGGACCTCCATGAGGTGATAAAATCCAGAGTGCAGAGGATTCTGCTGGATGGTGTCAAGGACCACCTTATTCCACATCTAGCTGAGAAGAAGACATCAAAAGAAATGTGGGATGCATTGACCAAGCTATATCGAAGTGACAACCAAAATCAAAAGATGGCTCTCAGGGACAAGTTGCATGGCACCAAGATGGCCAGGGGTGAGAGCATGGCATCCTACCTCACTAGGCTCACACAGGTGAGGGATGAGCTAGCAGCAGTGGGAGATATTGTCCTACATGAAGAGTTGGTATGCATTGCCTTAAATGGCTTTGGCAAGCAATGGGACGTGTTTGTTAAGTGCATAGAGGGCCGTGAGAAATTGCCCACTTGGGATAGGATGTGGGATGACTTTATTCAGGAAGAGATCCAGGAGCGGTCTCAATGTGGAGAGCAAAAAAACAAATTTGAAGATGAAGAGAACCTTGCTTTGGCATCAAAGAGCAAGGGGAAGAGAAAGAAGATCTCTACTGAGGGAACTTCTTCAAAACAGGGCAGCAAGAAGAAATTTGACACCAACAAGGTCAAATGTTATGCTTGCCATCAGCGTGGATATTTTTCTAGCCAATGTCCTAACAAGAAGAAGGGCAAATCCAAGATGAAGACAATTGCTACAACTGATACAGATGCATTTGCAACCAGATTTGAGGACGAGTTTTCACTCATAGCGTGTCTATCCAGCTCCATGGTCACTGGTACATGGTACATTGACAGTGGCTCTTCATGCTACATGACAAGGTTGTGTGAGTACTTTAGCAGCTTGAGGGAGCACAATGCAAATTTCCACATTGAACTTGGCGATAATGCCAAGTACAGGCCAAAATGCCAAGTACAGGCCAACAAGCAGTGTGATTGTGAGGTTTCAGAGGGAGTCTGTTAATCCAACGCACTGGTTTGACTAAGAATTTGATTTTTATTTCAACTTTAGAAGACAAGGGATATATGGTCACTTTCCAGGATGGATAAGTATTTATACATCCAAAGGGCTCCAACGCTAGCATGGGAAAAGAGCTGGGAGTGAGGAGGAACAAATTGTACAAGCTATAGTTTGAGCCAACCAGTGTGTTGGTTAGTAGGAGTAGTAGTGGTCGAGATTTGGGGGAGCTTTGGCATAGAAGGATGGCTCATTTGCTAAGTCACCTGACACAAGGACACGGGACACAAAGGGCATGGAAATATGAGTATCCCACACGGGCACAACGATCCCTGGGAAACGAGACACAAAGGACACGTTATATATATATATATATATATATATATATATATATTAAAATTAAAATTTAAATTATGAATTACACATACAAAAATGAAATAATTAAACAGTAAACATTTACATGATGATGATACAAATTCAATCATACAACTAGTACTAACTTAACAACTACTAAGTTACTAACTTACTAACATAAATGATGACATTGCCAACTCAATGCTATTGTCCAAACCCATATCATCAGGAAACACATCCCACATCTTTGTCTTTCCCTTTAACCACTCTTCTCTATGTCCAATGCCTGCATATAAGACAAGAGGTTGGTGTGCACATACACCACTAAGTCACTTGACACGATGACAAAGAGAAGAGTTCGATATAAGAGTTTATACTTGAGTGAAGGGTACATTTTTACCGGGTTCGTGATAGAAGAGTCAAACAATCAATGCCACGAACATCGAGGTACGTGAAGGGATTGGTGCCCTTGATTAAATGCAAGTTCCATACCCCCTCGTACATGATAGAATCTAACAGAAACATTGCAATCCTGCCAATCTTGAAATTCGTTAAGTCTGTTGAATTTTGAATGGGACCTAAAATTCTACTTTCTTCATATGAAGTCCAATGAGGTTGGAACCACTCTCAAACATCTTGAAACAATTAACGGTAATGTTAAAAATTTAAGTAAAATGATGAAAATGAAAGATAAAGGAGAATGTCACTTTTACTTTAAGAATTCAATATTACCATTAATTACTAGTGTGGGTGAAATGGAGGAGGTGGGGACCTCTTTAAATATCATTAGTAAGGAAAAATAACCCTTAGATGCACACCGAAACACTTCACAGCCACAACTTGCATGAGAAAACATGAGCCAGGGTCATTTTCTGAGTAGGACACATGTCATGTTTTTAGAACACGACTGTCCTGTGAACATGACATGTTCTAAACAAATGTCAGACACGAATTAGGTCAAATTGTATCCAACATGTTGGATACATGACACGGTGGGAGGTTTGGACGTGTCATGTGACTTAGCTCATTTGCATCATGGAGCAATCAAGGTGCTCGGGGAGGCCGTGACTGGGCTTCCATAATTTAATTCTGATCAACATAGAGTGTGAAAAGGATGTGCTATGGACAAGTACACCAAGCCAATTTTTCCTCGCAGTGACAACAGGTCCAAAGGGATTTTGGACTTGATCCATTTGGATGTCTATGGGCCCATGTCAGCAGTGTCTATTGGAGGGTTCAATTACTATGTCTCATTTATTGATGATTATTCTAGGAAGACCTGGATCTATTTTATGAAGACCAAGGATGAGGTCTTCATTCGGTTCCAAGAGTTCAAAGCTCTTGTGGAGAAACAGACAGGCAAAAAGATCAAGGTGCTTAGATCAGACAATGGACCTTGAGTGCCTTCAAGGAGTTTTGTGTAGATTCCGGGATTAAGGGGAGATGATTATGCCATGTAACCCTCAACAAAATGGAGTCTCAGAGAGGAAGAACATGTTGATAGTTGGGGTAGCAAAGGTTATGTTGCATGATCAGGACTTGCCCATGTTTTTATGGGATGAGGCATGAAACACTGTAGTCTATCTACAGAACAAGAGTCTGAATACAGTATTGGGGAGGATAACCCCCGAGGAGGCTTTCACGGGGAAGGGACCAGAGATTGGCCACCTAGGCATCTTTGGGTGCTTGGTCTATTGTCATGTTTTGGTAGAGAGGAGGACCAAGCTCGAGCCTACAATAGAGAAAGACATTCTTGTGGGTTACAACGAGACCTCCAAGGCCTATAGGATCTACATTCATGCACTCATGAAGACAATGGTTAGGAGGGATGTGAGATTTGAGGATGACAAGGCTTTCTAGAAGTCTTGTGGACAGGTGCCAACTGAGGGACAGGGTTAGGAACAGAGTGCACCTAAGGAGGAGGCTAGACAACAATTATAGATTATAGGTCCCCAGAGTTCTATACAAGTTGGGAAACAACATCAACAACAACAGATTGTGCAGGTAGAGCAACAACGTGAGAAACGTGAGTAGCACGAGGAGGAGCATGATGCTCCATTTACTCCGGCCGAGTCCTCTAGCAGGAGGAGGTCGAAGTGGGCTGAGCGCGCATTAAGAGAGGCTTAGGAGCAAGTGGATGCTCCCAGGACATCAGTCAAGGAGAGCAATGCGCAATAGATATTTTCCAGTTACATGGCTCTCATGAGTGAGTAGATAGAGGTCGAGCCTTCCTATTTTCAAGAGGCATCTTAGCAGCAGGTGTGGAGAGAATGCCATGATGGAGGAATGTTCTTCCATCATGAAGAATGATGTGTGGGAGGTTGTGCCACGGCCTGAGGGAAGTCTGTGATTGGATCCAAGTGGATTTATCGGATCAAGAACATTGCAAATGGCAGTGTGGACAAGTTCAAAGCCCGGTTTGTGGCTAAGGGATTCTCACAGAAGGAGGGCATTGACTTCAGTGAGACATTTGCACCTATGGCAAGGTATTCTTCTATCAGGGCCATGATATCCATTGCCGTTGAGTTGGCATGGCAGATCCATCAGATGGGTGTCAAGACAATGTTTCTTAATGGAGTGATAGAGGAGGAAATTTACATTGAACAAGAGGGTTTTGAGGTGCATGATAAGGCATCTCATGTTTGCAGGTTGAAGAGAGTTTTATATGGGCTCAAGCAGGCACCATGTGTGTGGTACTTCCGGATCGACAACTATTTGCTTGGAATGGGCTTCACCAAGAGTGACGTTGACTCTAATCTCTACTACATCTTGGTTGGGGGAAGCCACCCATTCTTGTGTTGTATGTGGATGACTTGTTTATGATTGGGTCTAAGAAGCTCATAACAGATTGCAAGAGGGATCTTGCTACTAAGTTTGAGATGAAGGACTTGGGGCTGATGCATTATTTTATTTGGTTTGGAGGTGTGGCAGACGGATGAGCAGATTTTCCTTGGACAAGGGAAATATGTTGTGGAGATCTTGAAGCGCTTTGGTATGCAGGATTGCAGGCCTATGGAAATACCCATGGTTACTAACTGGAAGAAGATAGATGCGTCCAAGTCAGAGGGAGTGGATCCCACTCTTTAAAGGAAACTCATTGGCTCTCTAATGTATCTGGTTAACACTAGGCTAGATTTGTGTTTTGATGTCAACACACTCAATTAGTTCATGGTTGAGCCTAAGCATGTGCACTGGGTGGCAACAAAACATGTGTTGAGGTATTTGCGTGGGATAGTCGAGATTGGATTAAGAAATATCTAGGGAGATGGAGTGAAGCTCGTGGGTTATTCGAATGTAGATTGGGCAAGCAACTCTGTGGACAGGAAGAGCACATTAGGTTGTTGTTTTAGCTTGGGGTCAGGGGCTATTTTTTGGTTTAGTAGGAAGCAACAATTAGTTGCTTTGAATTCTGTAGAGGATGAATATATGGAAGCTAGCTTGGCATTATGTGAGGCCATTTGGCTTCGGAAGCTACACATGGGCTTGTTTGATCAGGAGTTGGATATGTTATCACATAGATTGTAGGTTGGGCAAAGCCCCACCCAATCCACAAAAGTGGGACAACTGTGAGAGTATCTACCCACTGTCACCTTAGGTGGACACTCTCTTCACTTTAGTGATGATGGAGATCACCACAAGGGGGGAATCTTGGTGACCCTAGGGGAAATGAGACGGAAAGTGGAGTAATTTAAGGTGGTACCCCTATAGGTCAAAGTTAGAAGTGGAAGATGGCTTGGGTAAGAGCCTTGTTGGTAAGGGTAGGTTGCCAGAATGAAGTGTACCTGCAGAAGAGTATGATACCTGCTCGAGACAAGACAAAATGAATAGATAGAAGCCAAAATATCCAATGGACAAGCAAGTGAAACTTGCTGTCCTATATTGCAGCAGTAAACAAGAATATATATCAACAAGGAAAAATGTTGTTAACTGCAGAAATAACCATCCAAAGTCCAAAAAAAATAGTGGACAATGAAGCACTAAACAAGCATATAATGTTCCAACACTTAAGCATAAATTTTGATGGTAAAAGAGGGCTGCTTAATTATGTTTTCAGAGATATATTAGAGCAGCCAATTGGCTGTAGCAAACAATTGCCACAACAACAATTTCCAACCATAAAAATCAGCAAGTAAATCGTTAAAAGGTTATCCAATAAGCAGTGGAACAATAATAGTGGCTTCCAAGCAAATTTCCACGGTTGAAAAGCAAGTTAAAGTAAAAGATTAAGTGTGTTTTGCTGTAGCCCTAATGGCTGTTTGTTGGATTATAACCAGAGAAATACCAAGCCAAATAAGATGCTTTAGTGGCTTGAGCAAGCTTAAGACTCCAAGAAAATATTCCAACTTGAACAAATTTAATATTTCTCAAAATCATGTATACCAATGCAAGTAATTTATTTCTCCAATGCAAATATTAGATTAGTGCCTAGTTTATTGGGTTATTGAATCTTGGATGTATGAGTTGGATGTACAATATGTCTAGGGGTGTAAGCCCTTTTACTCCCTAGAGCATGCAAAACCAACAAAGATAAACCTAGGAGGTTGTAATCCCTTTTACTCCTCCTAGTAACTTTGCAAAAAACGACTTATCAACTAACAAACAAGATGAAGTTTGGTGGAGAGTGTATGCCCTTACACTCCTCCAAGGGTTTTAGACAAGAAAAATATGAAACAAGAAGAAATTACTAACAATTGCAGAAAATTCTTTACCAAATCCACAAGATAGCAAGATAAAACTCTAATTTTACCAAGTAAATTCCATCCACATGCAAGAATAAGCCTCCAAGAAGCGTAACGCACCACTTTTCTCCACAAGAACAAGTACTAGCGTCCAAAAAATTGCATAAGAGAGAGAGAGAGAGAGAGAGAGAGATGTAATTTTCCTAGAGGGGTGAAAATTTCAGCCAAGTAGCTCTTCTCACAGGAGAGTTATGTTTTGAAATGAAATGATCTTTGCCTTTTATTTATACAAGGACTAATAATAAAGTTTGTCCACATAGTATTAGGGTAAACCACAAAATAGGGAGGCCGACCTCCCTTATTTTGCCCGTTTACAAAATTAATTTGATTTTTACACAAAGAAACCCTAAAAGGATGACGTCATGCCCTAATTGGGTGACATCTTGGCACTTTTGGCAAGTCCTTGAGCAATGAGGAAGTTGTTGGGCTTCCAAAGGCCTCCCCTTCATGCACTAGGGTCTTCTCCATGGTGCAAGGGATCCTCCTCATCACAAGGTGCCAAGTTTCCATCAAATCATCATCACCACCATCAAACCCTAGCCCCAGTCAAGATGTCAAGCCCCAAAAGTGTGGTATAACTCCTCCAAAGGCAAGTCGTTGGGCTAGATAGGGCTAGGTGTCATCTCCAAGATCTTCTCTCTTGCCTCCAAAGGCAACGTCCATCCTCTGTCTTGCCCCAAGGTCTTGGTCATGGCATCCAACTTGTGGGCTTCCTTCCCCAATGAAGGCCCAAGCTGGGCTTGTTCCTCCAAAACGTCCATCAAACAAGGGTCTCAAGTCAAATGTATCATGGCAAGTAAAATCGCATTTAATACAAGAGGCACCTAAACATGTGCAACAAAACTACCTCATCAAATTAAGCAAGTGCTCAAAGACCCTATGCAATTTGCCAAGTTTAGGTATGGGAGGGTTGTCAAGGTGACATATTGGGTGAGTCATTCCTCAGGTCAAGGGGTGTTTCCTAGGGGGACCCTCTCTAAGCCATGTGAGGAAGATGGAATGAAATGGGGGTGGGGCTTTTGGGCATGGGGTTCATGACATACAAGTGTTTGTAGTGTCTCATTTATGGGTGCCTTTGTAGAGGGTGAGTTGCACATTTGTTTTCAATGCATCATTTTTCCAAGCGCATTTATTGCCATAAATTTATTAAATTCCAAAACAATTGGGTACTACAATTGGGTAACATAAGACTTAAAAGAAGTACCACAATGTCACTTGAATCTAGAGGTACACAGAGTGCCATATGGGTAAAGCAAAGGGTATAACACACTTGTGTAGATCCCTCAACAAGTGAGACACTTATATATGTGAAATTTGCTTTTGCAGGTCCTTAATTTTAAGAGAAACGCTTCATCGTTCTCAACAACTCTTTGGGTGAGCATCTAGAAGGTTATATTTTTTGGCTTTTATCTTTTTCCAGCTACATTCCCTCTGGGCCTTCAACCCCTTCTTCCCATGAAATGAGATATAATCCCTTCTTAGGTCAGTACACCTGAAAATCTCAAAAGATAAGGAGACGAAAAGGATGAAGTGTGAAAAATGATAAGTATGATCCGGAATGGTACGATGACTCATCAAGGAGACCTCCCAATAGTAAAATTTTCCCCAAGGGTGACCACTTACTAGGGCACAATGACAACCACCAAGGTGAAACAGGGCAAAGAACATAATTTCCAAGCAGACGTTCCATAATCAAAAGTTGTTTTAAATGCAACATACTCAAATGCCTAGAGTATTAAAGTGACACTTAGCACAATACCTGACTTGTACCTCATGGAGAAAGACCCATTGTCTATCGGAAACAAGGATGATGTTTTGGATGGCATCATGACGAACATGAGAAGTATTGTGGTGAGGTTGGTCTCCATCTGTGTAAGTGGACATCACGAGTCGATCTATCCCTCGACACTCCATGTCTACAACCTGAGGGCCTCAAGACATCATCTCCTTATTTATCCCTATAAACGGGGGATAACATGATACAACAATGATTCACTATGATAATAAGAGTTGCATCAAGCTCTCTGAAAATCAAGTGTTTCATGGTAGATCCAAACAAATTGAGATAAGGTACCACTTCATTCGGGACTGTGTGCATAAAGTTACAGTGAAGCTACAATATGTGCCAACCAGTGAGTAGATTGCAGACATACTCATGAAGCCTTTGGTGAAAAGAAAATTTGTTTTCTTCAGGGACAAGTTGGGGGTTGTGCAAAACACCTTCCTTGCTAAGAGGGAGTGTTAACTTTGTAGCAGCAGAAGGTGTCCATGCATTTTCCTAGTGTCCAAGGCATGTAGGGGACATTGAACATGACCCTGGATAACTATTTTATTTTTGGCCTAAGTGTAACTTAGGAATAGTATGAAAAATCATAATTCTGATTTTTCATTGACTTTTGGAACCAAATTTCTAAAGCTACTTTGGAAATTTCTGTTTGAGTGCCGAGTGGGGGCCGGACTAGTGGGGTGCATCAATCTAGAGCATTGGGGGCTAAGCTAGGCAAAAATCTCAAGACTAAAGGAGGATGAAGTCAAAGATAAAAAGAAAGCTAAAGGGTGAGATGGATACGACACTCATTTGAGAAGAGAAAGAGGGCGCTTGAGGCTGAGGAAGAGGGGGGCGATTTGTTCTAGGGCGAACAACCGTTGAAGAGGGTGAATCTGTGTGCTAAAGGCAGTAGGGAGGAGGCCAACAATACGTCGTACCAGGCAACCAACAATAGTCCTTACTCAGGCCAAGTCCTACAACAAGCAAGAGGGGTGAGTGAGGGTCCTACGACTATCTAGGACATGTCGAACTCGACCGTACAACCCAACAAGGAGCAAGGTTGATTTCAGGCCGAAATTTCAGCCAAGAGCAGGCCATACTAGGGGTCGTACAACTACAACAAAGGAGTGCTGAGATAGTTGGGTCATACGGTGCCTGAGAAGAGAAAAATTGTTTCAAGAAATTTACTATAAGAAATTTCTGAATTGTACTTGTTGTAATAATTCCTCTGAAGCTTCAATAAAGCCCCCCCTTTGTTGGTTTTCCCCACCCTGGGGTTTCGAGGGTAATTTTTCTGTGTATGTGTGTGATTGAATTTATTTATGTTGTGCAAGCATGTGTTATATGTTAAATTTGGCAGCATTGACTCTCATTCTCCAATGAGAGGCCATATGGGCCACCCTAAGGCTAGCTAGGGAGATTTGGAGAATCATGAGGTATTGACAAAAGCCAGGGGGAACGTATAACCTCTGCAAGCCCAACCAAAAATCGGGACGAATGGGATGCTATGTAAGTCTAATGCAAAAGTCAGGGGGAACGTACAACCTCTGTGAGCATAGATAGTCTAGTGAAAAAGTTAGGGGGAACGTACAACCTCTGTGAGCATAGACAGACTAGTGCAAAATTCAGGGGGAACATGCAACCTCTGTGAGCCTAGTCAAGCCTTGTGAGCCATGAGCAAAAGTCAAGGCATCTAGCAAAAGTTAGGTTGAATGTAAAATTCCTATGAGCTAGAAACAAACGATTTTCCTAATATTGCAAATGATATAAGTGTATTGATCTAGTGCGTTGGAACGTGTAACTTTATCCACCATGAAGAGAATTTCGAATTTCCATGTAAAGAGTCGAGTTGTAAAAGTCAAAGTTGCATGTCTAAGTCAAAGTCAAAGTCAAAGTTGTCAAGTTTTTTGCATGTTGCATGTTGCATGTTGCATGTTGCATGCATGACATGTGCATGCTAAGTTAGCACGCATGCATGTCAAGTCAAGGGTGAGTTGTAACTGAAGTCTCAAGTCTAGTTCTATTTTCGAACTAAAGTGTGAAGCTGAGTTACGTCAAACATGCCTTCTTACCTCTAATTCAAGCCCTCTCCTCTTCTCCTATTCATTCCTTTATAAGCATAGGTCGACCCCCTCTCCTCCACACAATTGCTATGCAGGTTAAAGGTGAATCTATAGAGGCAACATTGCAACTGCTAATCAGAAGCGCATATCAGTCCTATAGAGGTTGCTAAACAGAGGCGCATATCAGTCCTATAGAGTCAGCATATCAATGCTACACAGGACAACATATCAGCCATATACAGGACAACATATCAGTCATACAGGACAACATACGAGCCAATAATAGGACACCATATCAGTCAAGAACAAGGCAGATTATCAATCAAGAACAAAGCAACTTATTAGTCAAGAAAAGGCAGTGTATATCCCTGGTAAGAAAGGTTGCGTATTAGTCCAGAAAAGGGCATCAAAGTAGTACCCAGGCAATGCTTAGTCTTTCCTTCAGTGTTGGTCAATAACTAGAAATTATATTAACAAAGCCTCCCATCTTCTACAAGGTCTTTTCAGTCCAGTCTAAGTCGTCTTGGCAAGCTCTTTAAGAGCAAAGTATTCATGATGGATATTTGTAAGTGATCTTACATTATTAATGCAATAAAGGAATATCGTTTGTTGGGGTTTTTCTCCCTGTACAGGGTTACCCCAGGGTATATGTGTTGTTGATGTGCATGCTTACGTATCTACATGATTATTGCTATTCAGTTATGATTCTATATTGTTGAAATGTATTAAGCTAGAATCAAAGTGTTGAAGAATTTAAAGAAATAATCCACATAAGAAATCAAGCTCATAATTTAACATTATATACTCAGTTGTGTTAAATTAGCATAGTTAAGATTTTATTTTTGTTTTAATAATTTCTGGAGTTGAAGACTATTGGCTATTTCATCGTATGTTGGATATTAGAAGTTCAACATGAAGCATAAATAAGAAACCAAACACAATGTGCACATGTAATTTCTTGGTAAAATACACTTGGAAAAACCCCAAGGGAAAACCAGTACCTGGGTTGATTTTATTAAGATAAATCATGGGCTCCCTTCCTGCGATAATGGCCCACCTTAGGAAAATACAAATCAACAAAATAGACTAACCTATCACTCTCGGCTGCTACTCCTTTGCTGCCCCTTTTGTCTTTTCCCTTGACCCCTCCCCTGCGCACTTTGATGAAAGTCCTTCTCCACCCAATCATTGAGATCTCTTATCTCACTGTGTGTGTCTCCTCCTCTCACATAGGTTTCCTTTTATAATCTTGAGTTTACTCTAAATCCAAAACCCTAGATCTCTAAACTAATCAATGGCTGAGATTTGATCTCACCATCACTTTAGATGTAATGGTTAGGACTTGACTTAAAAGTAAACTCCATTAATTACAAAAGTACATTCACTTTAATAATCACTTTATTAAAGTGAATCGCCTAAGTCTTGAGAGGTAATAAGGATGACTTCCATATGTTAGGCACGAAACCGATGTGGAAGTACCCGTCTGATGCTACAAACATCAACACTCCCTCTTAGCGAGGAAGGTACTTCTTGAAGAGCCATCGGAATTGGTTCTTCCTTCGACTCTGGCACAATGTTGCACACATCATCCTGCACACTGGCATCCCTCCAATCTTGTTGGTCAGTTGCTCCCTGGACACTGAAAGTCATAGAATAAATGACATTGCATATCAGTGCCATGAAGTTTGGAAACTTCGTCAAAGACTTGCTCTCCCTTAATATTCTCCTAGGAGCCTCCCCCTGGTCCTGAGCATCCATCAATGTCATCTTGTACCAACTCGGTCTCTTGGCAGAACTAGAAGGGGCTAACTCTCTCTTCCCATCTGAAGGTTGGCTCCCCACACTGTAAGTCTGTGAACTCTACTCACCCTTTGGAGCCTCCTACTCGTCGTCCTTTGCCACTGACACGGATCCATGATCCAAGATCCCCTTGGATCCTTTACAGGTTGGCCCTGCAACATGTATACCCTTCCCTCTCTGACACCATTACTGATTGTTGTGTCAGGGCTATCTCCCTTTGAATGCATGAACACTTGTCCGTTATGGAACAAGACTACATAACCCTTGTCCTCCAAAGCCGAGACTGAGAGAAAAATCCTCCTCAACTCTAGGACATAAAACACATCTGCCACCTCCAGAAAAACTTTTGACTCTAGCTGGAACCTCACTGTCCCAACTCCCTGTACACCACACTTGGCATGAGTGTCAAGTTCCACATGTATATCTGAGTCTGTCTCTGACCAACTAGTGAACAACTCATGTGTCTGCGTCATGTGACGAGAAGCCCCACTATCCAAAAAGACAAGAGACTAACGAGAACTCCTTGAACTTCTCAGCAAACTCCTTGACTTGAGCTTCTGCAGATGCTACTAGCTAATGAGACTTACTCTTCATTTTCTTCTTGTTCAGACACTGTGAAGCATATTGGCCACTCTTGTGGCACACAAAGAATTTCACTTATCTCAGATCCTTCTTCTTCCTAACTTGTGAAGTTGACTCTCCTCCTGTATTCCCCCTGTTGCACCTTGCTTGATTGGCAATGGTCGAATTCTCATCATCACTAGCATGTTGGATTGCTAGTGATTCGTCCTGAATCTCCTCTTGGATGAAATCATCCCATAGCCTATCAAAATTTGGAATTTTCTCCCGTGCAACGATGCCCTTAATGAATGGGGGACATGGCTTAGAGAAACCATTCAGGGTCGTCCTCACCAACTCCTCATCTGACACGACTTCCCCAACAGCTGCCAACTGATCACGTACCTGAGTGATCTTGGTGAGATAACTGGTCATCATCTCTAATGTCGTCATCTTGGTGTCCTTGAGCTTCTCCCTCAATGCCATCTTCCTATTTGTATTGTTGCGTTGAAATAGGTTCGGTAGAGCTATAAACATCTCCTTGGATGACTTCTTCCCAGAAATGTAAGGGATCAAATGTTCCTTCATCTCATCTATAAGATGTTCTCACGGCTTTCACGTCTGGGCGGCTAGGTCTTTTGGATTTGTTAGCAGGGTTACCGTTGTGTTAGCAAACTCACACAATTCGTTTTCCATCAGAACTAATGTGACCCTCGCCTTTTAAGGCATGAAGTTCAATGCACCGTCTAGCTTGTCCTCAAACCTGTTGTGACCATCTCCAAAACAAAAATTTACTGGGAACACAAATTTGCTGAAAAATATGCCTAGTCCTTCAGGCACGACAACTAAAGAATTTTTTGTGCTCAGTCCCTCAAACACAAAATTGATCTTTGGTTGCTCAGACTCCTGCCCGAGATTCGTTGCCCATTGCCCGGACCCTTGCTCGAAGCTGTCCGCAACCTTCTGTTGCTGCCTCGGGCTTCCTGTGGTCTGCCTGACTGTTGCCCAACATTTTCTAGGTTGTCTGACAGCTATTCTGGGCTTCCCAAGTCTTCCGAGTCCTTGACTGGCCTAGCTGGTGGCTATGTTGGCTGGTCGACGACCCTGCTGGCTCAGTCAACTGTTGTTGTTTCCCCGCTAGCTATGGCAGTCGACTGGCTGTTTGCTGGTGGCTGTCGGCGGCTGTTGCTGCCTTTTGCAACCTCTCCTCTGCATCCTGTCTTTCGTCACTCAACCCACCATCTCTACAACTCTGTCGCCTCTCCTCTCCACCCACTGCCTTGCTCCACGCAACTATCTTGACGACCCAATTTCTTAGTGTTGCAGCCGCCTTCTAGCTCAACATCCTCTCGTCGGTCGACGCTCTGTTGCAGTGACTACTCCATGGTTGTTAGCTTGCGCCTAAGCTCCGCCCAACCTCCAACTCGCCTGTTGTGCGACTCCAACAACCCATGCGATCGTACTGAAATATGGAGCAGTCGTATGACTAGTGTACACTGCTCCTTGTTTTTAAATTATTATTTCTCAGTTTAACTTTTACTTGCAAACCTGCAAAAAATAAATTCTCGTGTTGCAAATCATAGTTTCTGTGTACCTGGTTCCTTCTTCGGAGATCATGTTAATTTCTCTTAACCCAACTCCCGATAATTAATTCCAAATAAATTACTTATTGAATAAAAGCATAATTGAGTTTTTAACGAAACATGACAACGAAAACATAAATAAGAAACCAAACAAAATGTGCACATGTAAATTCTCGATAAAATACCCTTGGACAAACCCCTAAGGGAAAACCAATACTTGTGTTGATTTTATTAAGATAAAATCATGGGCCCCCTTCCTGGATAATGGCCCAATTGAAGAAAATACAAATCAACAAAATAGCCTAGCCTATCACACCTCGCTGCTACTCCCGTGTTGCCCCTTTGCTCCTTGCCTCAGGCCTTGCCCTTGCACACTTGGATGAAAGTCTTTCTCCACCCAATCAATGAGATCTCCTATCTCACTCTGTGTGCGTCTCCTCCTCTTACATAGGTTGCCTTTTATAATCTTGAGTTTACCTGAAATCCAAAACCCTAGATCTCCAAAGTGATCAATGGTTGAGATTAGATCTGACCAACACTTTAGATCTAATGGCTAGGATTTAATTTAACTTACTGATGCCAAATACTTAGGCATTGACTTAAATTAAACTCCATTAATTACAAAAAGTACATTCACTTTATTAAAGTCAATCTCCCAAGTCCTGAGAGGTAATAAGGACGAATTCCACATGTTAGACATGAAACCGATATGGAAGTACCTATCCAATGCTACAAACATCAATAGCCACAATCAACCTTTGGGCCTTTAGCCCCTCTTCTAATGAGAGAATGAACCATGACCCATCATCGAAGTTTAGTACACTGTGATAGGCTCCAGGATGGTAATTGTTAAGTATGGCGGGGAAATAGAATGTTACTCTTGTGAGGGCGCCCCACTAGTACACCTTTTCCTTGAGGGTGACAACATAGGACTAGGGCATAGATGTTGGCCACCAAGGTGAAACAAGGAAACACACATAACTTCTTGAGCTTATGATCCATTATCCAACTTCAAACAATGATCCTCATTCACATGCCTAGTATATTAAGCATAACACTTCGTAGAAAAGGACTAACATACCTCATGGCAACGCTGGCTTACCATCTCCCATACATTGAGTTGATTGGATGTGACGAGCTTGGCTAATCCATAGTAGAAGAGGCAAATCTGAGGGGGGCTGTTGGGATGCCATGGGTGGACATGTTGATCATCATCATCAATGGGATCACTGGCTTCATTGTGGGCCATGAGACATGATCTTCTCTAGTTACCCCTAGGCTGGGGGTTAACAGACTTCTCACTCGTCATTCAATCCCACATTTTATTTAGAGTGACACATTTGGCCCTTCCACTACATAATATTTACAACCTGCTCCATGGATCTCATGTTACCTAGATTCTTATTCAGCCCTGGGATACACTTCTCCGCTTCAAATTTCACCTCTACATCTTGCATGTGTTGAATTTTCAATGAGCTATGGCTCATGCATTTTCCTTAAATTTTATGTTTAACTTTTACTTGAACCATAACTACTGCAACAAACCAAGATCACAAGAAGAATAACCATGCACAAGAACACAAGAAGTATCTTGGGAAACCCTTCTCAACAAGGGAAGAAAACCTAGCCAATCCTTTGCTATATTCTTCAAGAGAAAGATCTCCCACACCATCACCAAACTTAGCACACAAGAGGGTGTTGTAATTCCCACAATTTCAGACCACAACTTCTGAAATCATGAGATGACACAATGATAAGTGTGTTTCCTCAATGGGGATTCACTTTTATTTATATAAGACTTATCACATCAAATGATGTGTCTATTGGCACAATAGGGCCGACCTCAATAACTCAAAATATAATTAATAATTACCATATTAATTATCTTATATTAATTACATTATGGTGGGGCCGACATGTACCCTTTACATTACAAATAGGGTTGCAGGTCAGTCTGACTCTTGAACAATATAGTAAGGGATCTCATACACCCACTAGTGCTCAGCCACTAGGGGCACATCCATCTGTGCTCAGCCACAGGGATGTCTCTCTATCTCACTTCATCTCACAGGAGAACCACACTCACTAGTGCTCAGTCACTAGGATCACGTTCACCTGTGCTCATCCACAGGCACGCCCAACTCAACAGATCTTCTTTCTCATTGCGTTACAAAGGAGGGTCATCTGGAGTTCATCATCTCAACTCTTTTCTCAGAGGAGGCTAATACATCATTTCATCTCTGCCTCAGAACGATGCACCCAGCTCATGGGATTTCACACGTTCACCTGTGCTCAGCCACAGGCACGTCCAACTTAGCAGATCTTCTTTATCACTGCATTACACAGGAGAATCATCTGGATTTCATCTCAACTCTTTGTAAGGAGGAGGCCAACATAACGTTCCAGTTCTGTCTCAGATAGGAACCACATACCCAACTCAGGGGGCTCTCTCTCAGGTCTGTGTCCAGGAGGATGTCTCACGCAGTTGTAATCGTCAACAGCATGAAAGAGCCAAAAACATCATGGACTCCTTCCATCACACTATGATAAAGTGCCTCATTGATGGGGGAATGCATGTTTGACAGGGACTTACCCTTGTAAGGAAATATAACAATGAGCATAAAAAATTTGCCCTCCATAGAAGGTTGAGAAAGAGTGCATCCCACTCTAGTATGTCGAGGGGGTCTGGAGAGGGTTGGACTTTAGTATTACTCCAGGATTCCCTTCAGAGCTTATCCTATATACATTATTCTACCATTCTTAAGTCAACTTCAGTTGGGCCTCAGTGTGCACACTCTAGTGATCAACTACCTTCTACCATTCATTCCATCCTCCCAAGTGTGCCTTTACCTTTTCTTGATAAATTCTTTCAGCAAGAAACCAAGAGTCATAAGTTTGAAGCTTAGGTGAAAAACACATCGTAGTCTAGGTACTGAAGGGAGCTTAGATTGAGAGTGCAGGCTAATAAATCATTCACCAACAACAAAGAAATGCACTAATTGGTTGAAAACAATCCAAGTGCAGCCTCTTAGCAATTGAGAGTAAACAAACATCTTTTGCACAGAGCTAACAATCCCCTTTGGGTAGGGAGGATGGCAAGTGTGATGCCTGCACTTTACAACACTGAAGTTAAGGATTCGAAGAAGGTGCTTACTTGTTTTGAGACCAATGCTGAGAAAAACCGAGTAACTTAGACTAGCTAAAACCAAACAGGGTCTATAGCTAGACAACAAGGAGATGAAAGCGAGCCACAAATAAAAAAATGTATCAGAAGATTGAAGCCCTAGATTTATCTCCATTCTCAATTCCTTATTTATTTGCACTGGTTATGATTCTTCCATACTGCTACACTGCACAATAATGTGATTTCTTTCCTTCATTTCTGGTAGAGGGTGTAACAACTTGCTTTTGAACCATGCTCTTTCACATTGTTCAATCATGTTGGTTTGAGGTGGAGTTCCCATACATATTTGCCCTACTGTACTTGTGACAGGGATGACCACTTCTGGAAGCCACTTGTGCAAACCTCCCTGTTTATAATGTTCTTGTTATCCTTGGAGGCTGGCATTAATATCAATATCTCTAGGCATTAGCCTCAGAAATGCACTAACTGGTTGCAAACAATTTGAGTCCAGCCTCCAAGCAATTGAGAGTGAACAAACATCCTGTGCATAGAGCTAACAGTGCCCCTTGGGCAGGGAGGATGGAAAGTGTGATGCCTGCACTTTAGAACTTCGAAGATAAGGATTCAAAGGAGGTACTTACTTGTTTTGAGACCAAGCCTGAGAAAAGTCGAGTAACTTAGGCTAGCTAAAACCAGACATGCTCTAACTAGACATCAAGGAGATGAAAGTGAGCCACAAAAGAAACAAATATATCAGAAGATTGAAGTCATAGCTTTATCTCCATTCTCAACTCCTTGTTTACTTGCACTAGCTATGATTCTTTCACTCTGTGACCCTGCACAATAATGTGATTTCTAGCCTTCATTTCTGGCAGAGGGTAAGACAACTTGTTTATGATCCTTCTCTTGGGGTTAAGTTCCATCCCTCATATCATGAGGGTGCATGCTCTTTCACCCTATTCAATCTTGCTATGCCACCATTTGCCCTATTGTACTTGTGATAGGGGTGGCCTTCTAGTAGCCACTTGTGCAAGTCTCCTTGTTTATAATGTTCTCATTAACCTCGGAGGCTGGCATTAACATTGATATCTCTGAGAATTCGCCTCAAAAAAACCTAGCAATGCAAACCAACAAAAACTGAAAAGAGTCTAACTAGACAATAAGGAGATAAAAGCATTAGCCTCAGAAAAACATAGCAACACATACCAACATTGATATTTCTGATCATCAGCCTCAGAAAAATCTAGCAACACAAACCAACATCGATATCTCTGAGCGTCTCAGAAAAACCTAGCAACACAAACCAACATGGATATCTCTGAGCATTAGCCTCAGTAAAACCTAGCAACACAAACCAACTAAAACTGAAAAGAGTCTAACTAGACAACATGGAGATAAAAGCAAACAACAAAAGCAACAAATGCATGATAGGAGTGAAGCCATTTCTTTATCTCTATTCTTGACACCTTATCCACATGCACTTGCTATGATTCTTCCATATTGCTCTCCCACACGATAATGTGATTTCTAGCCCTCAATACTAGCAGAGGGGGAAACAACCTGTTTCTGATCCTTCTCTTGGGGTTAAAATAACTTTCATATCATGAGGGTGCATGGTCCTTCCCCTTGCTTGATTATGTTGGATTGTGGTCAAGTGACCACATTTATTTACCATCCTGTACCTGTGACAGGGGTGACAGCTTCCGGTGGCCACTTTTGAAAGCCTCCCTTATTTATACTGTTCTCAACGTCTTGTTACCCCTTGAATGAGCATCGATACATCTCAACAATTAGTTGTGTAATAACTATGAATCAATTTTAGCAAACAATCATGTAAGATGATGTTTTTGGGAGTTCCATATAACAGATTTTGTTTCTTGTTTATAAACTATTTTTAATACATCTCTCTCTCTCTCTGTATAAAACACGCAATCGAAGGGGTATCTCTACATTACAATTTTTCTAAAGAACATATATCCTTCCCCAGATCCAAGGGGTATTTATTTACCAAATTCATTTGGGACTAACAACCGACCTCCTAAAACGCATGTCATTTGAGCAGGGAAAATCATAGCAGGGATGGATCCTGTTACTCTCCATCAACCTCATGAGTTAACCAATGCCTCGTTGGCTTGTCTTTATATTTTTACATTAAGAAATGATTATCACTATTATAACTTATATAAAAACAACAATACATTTTCAAGAAATATCTAATATTGTAGTAGAAAAATTATATGTTGTAGAAGTAAAATAATGTAATAGAAAACTACATTTTCATTCTCGAATGCCCTATAGGTTTAACCATCCCACTAAATATTGTTTCTATCCATTATATATTCTGTAAAAGTGATGGCTTCACATTGAAATTGTGGCCACTGTGTTATTTAATAGGAAGAATTTTTTGGGTGTTTGTCAATGATGTTTTCCTTATTAATAGGCTATGATGGTTAGTGTGATGTGCATTAATAGGTGGACTACCTGTTTAACTTTTCTTGGATTAACACTGGGGGATCTGTATTTTGCTATGTTTAGCTTTGCTTCAGATTAATACTTGGGGATTTGTATTTTTCTTTATTCTGTTCACGATAAAGCACAATTTTAATATTAACTTTCACTGTGTTCTATTTCATCAATGGTTTGCAGCTTCGTATCAATCCAAAGGAAGTAGAGAAAAGCTCTTGCTTTGTCTCCTTTATCACCTTGAGGCTCGTACTTGTGTTGGGATCCATGCTTTTGAGGCTCTATCACGATTCACAATCCTCAAAAGGATGCAAACCAATCTCGTATGCAAAAGATATTACAGTTTTGGGCTTCCAGAGAAGTTTATGACAGTGAAACTATGTATAGTTTAGTTGGAGCTGAATCAGTAAAAATAATCCTCCAGGCAAGAGCCATCTATTGGTCCAATAGATACTTCTTATGACTGTAGCAACTCCCAGTCATCAACAGAGCAAGAACAACAATATAAACCTATATTACTGTTACAACAAATATTTGGTGTTGAGTACACAGTTCAGTTCAATTCAGTGACATCTCAGCGTCTTAAGTTTTGCAGCACAGATCTATTGGTCCAACATGTACTTCTTTTCACTGTAGCAACTTCTTGCCTTTTTTGTTTTCCATTGATATATAACTGTGCACTAAGCTTGCCTCTGGTTCAGGAATTCCATAAGCACTTAAAAACCTCCTTAATGGTTGTTAGTTTCGCAAAGTAACTCCTAGTTGTCAGCAAAGCAGGAACAGGAGAAACCTATACTACTGTTACAACAGGACAAATCTTTGATGTTGAGTACACAGTTTAGTTCAATTGAGTGACATCTCAGCCCTTTGCAGCCAAAATGTGGTATCCCTCCATGCAATATTCATCAATTTCTCAACGTTTTCATTTATCAGTGCCTCCAGCTACTCAGTAGACTGCTCAACTGTGACATATATTCCTTGTTAGAGGCGGAGATCAACACTCATATCTATTGTGTCCTCTAGGATTTATAATAGGAATGTTTCTCCAAATGGAAACAGGAAGTCCCTTGGATATCCGATAATGATTCCTCTACTTTCATATATCCTTGAAAGAGTTACAAAGTTTTTCAAAGTTAAACCTTCAGAGAGCCAGATGACAGGATGATGAAAGGGAGCCAGCCAAGTCATACGTGTGGTGATTGTATTCCACCTCCCCTCCACCTAATATGTAGGTTGTGATGTAGGTACTGGTGCACTTCCATAGGGACGCCAAGATCAACTAAAACAGGAAGGTTGGGCATTGGAGCTTATTGCTGATCCTAGTGAAGTGAACTAGTGTTATGATGTTTATGCAAAGCACCCTACATGCTCTTCCTGAACTGATTTACATGCTCAATTAAAACTCAAGATAACAACAACTTCCCAACATGCATGAATAATCCCAAAATCAATTCCTCACAAGATGCCATTTGTTCTCAGAAAGAGTGCCCCCATATGCTCGAAATAAAGATAAAGAGAAGTGCCTTGACTGCCCCAAAATAAGCACCTTCATCTGCTGGGAATACAACAAAGGATAAGCGCTAAAATAATCACAAAACATGCAAAAACCATACAGCTAAGGATAAGCGCTAAAATAATCACAAAACATGCAAAAACCAGAAATCTACTTGCTGATTTGTCATAAAATCAAGTCAAAAGCAGTGCTTATCCTAATGTTTGCATGCTGATTTCGAGACAAAGGCAACAACTTTATTCTTATGCTATTGAGGATAAGGTTCATTATTATTAAAAAAACCAATCAATTTGTCCCAAAGGTAGCCCCCAACTTATGCAATTGCAAAACTAGAAACAACAGTGAATTTGTTAAGGTAGCAGAGGAGTTAGAGAACAATTCATTGAGTATACATGCACAACATTAGGGCCCTCCTTAGCCACTCTTAGACACATGCAAAGCACCATACATGCTCTTCTTGAACTGATTTACATGCTTAATTAAAACTTAAGATAACAGCAACATCCCAACATGCATGAAGAATCCCAAAATCAATTCCTTACAAGATGCCATTTGTTCTCAGAAAGAGTGCCCCCATATGCTAAAAATAAAGATAAAGAGAAGTGCCTTGACTGCCCCAAAATAAACACCTTCATCTACTGGGAATACAGCAAAGGATAAGTGCTAAAATAATCACAAAACATGCAAAAACCATACAACAAATCATAAGCGCTAAAATAATCACAAAACATGCAAAAACCTTACAGCAAAGGATAAGCGCTAAAATAATCACAAAACATGCAAAAACCAGAAATCTACTTGTTGATTTAACCCCATGACTTTGTTGAATTTAGCTTCCCTTTCAAAAATGCTCAAATTACCCTCAAAGTTGGTGTTCAAGTGCCTTATTGACTAGGTCAAAAGATGATTCATCCTGCTAACCAATGTTATCAGAACTGGAACCAGGATCAAAACCGGCCAAGGGTTAGACCAGGACTTGATTGGAAAACTTGATTGAGGAACTGTTTGACTAAAAAAATACATGAAATTTACAAATTTTAATTAAAAAAAATATATATATTCATGTACAATTTAAATCCAAACCATTAGACACCGCATGTATATAGCATGTGCATGTAAGGTCAATATAAAAAAATGGCATGAAATGCAATACTAACAAAATGAATAAACATCGGGGCTTTAAATGCCCTCTAGAAACCCAAAATCATCATGCTACAACAAATATATACATATTATCAAAATCATCCCCTAACAAAATGCATAAACATTTAAATCCAAACCATTAGACACCAAATATGCATGTATACAGCATGTGCATGTAAGGGTGAATATAAATCCAAACCATTAGACACCAAAATCATCATGTACATTAATTTAAATCCAAACCATTGGACACCAAATATGCATGTATATAGCATGTAAGGGTGAATATAACAAAATGGCATGAAATGCAATACAAACAAAATGCATAAACATTGGGGTTCTAAATGCCCTCTAGTACCCAAAATCGTCATGCTACAACAAATAACTACATATTATCAAAATCATTCCCTAACAAAATGCCTAAACATTGGGGCTCTAAATGCCCTCTAGAACCCAAAATCATCATGCTACAACAAATAACTACATATTATCAAAATCATCCCCTAGACAAATAGTACCTAATCAGTGCCAAGTACTTTCTGAATCAACTCTCTTCACTGCAGCGTTGCAATCCCCAAATGCTCACAAATATAAATGAGAAATGTGTGCGACAAATAGGGGGCCTCATTATATAATGATGAATTAAGGTTTGGAGGGAGGACACCATTTTTTTCTTGTTTTTCCCATTGTTTTGGCCATGATGGTGCATAGGTGGGATTGGGTTTGTTGAGCACCGATTCAGAACGAAACGGACCGAATGATTGGTTCAAAGTTCAAATAGGCTGGTTTGAGATAGAATCGATCGTCGATCTGGTTCGGCTCCCTTCTGGTTTGAAATGTTCAAGACTGCTTGGTTTTGGTTCCACATTGCTACATTATGGTTTTGATAACATTGCTACTAACTTGTTATCCACATAAGAGCACTCCATGTAAGCTAGATTTGGACCGGTCACAAATGAACTTGTTGCTTCCACGTGTAAAAGTATCTATAAATCAAATGTCTTCCAAAAATACCAGTGTCCTTGTCCATTAATAGCAATGGCTATAAATAAGCATTTCTAATAATAGGTATGTTTTTCATAATGTCCACATGTAAGGATGACAATGCTTTCTAAAATACCCTTGTATAAATATAGTAACATCTAAAAATAATAGTTCTCCTTTTAGAGCAAATTCTTAGAATGTCACCCCATGATTAAAAATAATAGTGACTAAAATAAGATGTCTAAAATAGGCACTTCTAAAAATAGAAATACTTAAGAATAGCCTTTTGTTGAGATCATAAGATAGTGGATCTATGGTGAAATATTCAATGAATACTAATCTAGTCAAGTAAAGCTCAACAAAAAAAAGATAACAACACTTCAATAATGATCACAATATAGATAAACCCATAACATGTGCTTGAAAGAGAAATCCAACAAAAGAGAGAAGATCGTTGTCCAAAGACAAGCATTGATTCTTGAAGAGAGGAGCACTATACTTCGGCCTTTTATCAAATAACAACTTGAGTGAAAAAATGAGGATGATGTATTTATACATCTATGCCTCCATTAAGGTTTAGGGCACTATCCCTAAGAGGGCCCTCAGATGGTGACTAGGTTGACCTAGTTAAACATAGACAAATAAACCAGGGTGGGTTAATTACCCATATGTAGGCTCAATAAAGTACGTGACCTTAAGTGAAGATTAGCCATATTCTCAACACCCCCAATGAGTTGAACTAGGTGTCATAAAGAAAGCATTACATCCACAAATCATCATAGTAGATCACAATATCCCCCCTTAATGCTATTCATTTTGATATTATGGTAGTTGCGGGAGGTATTAGCCTCCACTTGTAACCATTGACGAGACTAGAATATTCTGGGAAGCAAGAAGAAACCCTAAAGCATTGGACATAACCCTAGAAGAAAAGTTGGTTAAAGAAAATAATTAATATTGAATTTTTAGCCTCCAAAAAGAGAAGTCGGCCCAGACAGCTAAGGAGGAGCAGTATAAATACAGGATGCCAGAGCTCATTTGGCACACAACGCGCAACAGTGAAAATTTAGTGGTGCGCAAGTCTGGAGAGTAGTTGCAGTTGCAGTTACTGCAACTTGTAATTTCGGTCTTTCCAGGTTGGACTTTTTGATCAGTCTTCGTTATCTTTGCTTGGTGCAATAGCCTTGGTTGGCTATTGATTTGCTACCGGAATTTTTCTCTTTGTCAAGGTTAAGATGCTCGGGGGTGGCATTTGTGCCTATGGTTGGGTGACAATATTGCTATATTGTCTATGTTTAAACAAGCACACTCACTTTTCTAACAAATCAAGGGGTCATCAAAAGCCATGCTACTTGTGGAGAAAACCTTCACGATCTTCATTGGGATTGATGGTGCTAAAAAGAGTATTTGATAGAAAAAACTAGTATTTATCAGGGAGAGGAGGGTTGCTAAAATAAGGGCCTGAGATGGGGGTGAATTTAAGCGTTGTGTTAAAGGACTTGCAAGAAAATCAACAACATTGGTGAGAATAGCAACAACCCATTTAGACACAGATGGGAACATTGAGTGGGTGGAATCATCATGATCATTGCCATCCAACAATAATGTATTGCAATGGAAAGTGTCATCACTGTTCAAAACATCATTAGATGGAAAAGCATCAATAGGTTGCACATCTTGGGTATTAGTAACCTCATTTGAAGATGAAGGATCGGAAGATACATCAAGGAGAGAGGAGGGACCAAATACATGTGGGTTATCATTATGCTTCCAATCCTAATGAAGTTAGCAAGGTTCGGCATTGGAGATTTTGTTGATCTTAATAAAGTGAGCCAAGATCAACTAGTACATGAAGGTTGGACATTGGAGATACTTTTGATGTTGGCAATATGTTTGGACTGTTTGCAATTCTTGTTTCTCTTATTGAGGTTATATACCACTGCCACATTTTTATGTTTTCTTGTACTTGAAAATCAGTGGTAGGTGTTTTGGGATTGACATTTGAAGTGGCTAGATCTTTAAATATTCAACATGGTATCTTGGAGATGACGAGGCATACATGGCTCTTTCAGTAATTGCAGTTGTAATTTGACAACAACTTTGTCATGACATTTTAAGAACCATCTGGAGCATATAAAGGGGTACTACGAATTGCAAGTGCCACACCTCCTCCTGCATATGTTCTTAGTCGGGGTATTGGTTGGCAGGTGAGATGATTGGGACTTATTGTTTTAAATCAAATTTCGTTTATTTAAATTGACATAATTCATGTACATGCTTTTATTTGGAAAATTGAATGGGACTTACTAGTGTTATGCTCCAGGGTATTGGCATACTATTAGATGGCCTTTTTGGGACAGGAATTGGCCCCATCTTTAAATATTCAACATGGTATCTTGGAGATGACGAGGCAGACATGGCTCTTTTAGTAATTGCAGTTGTAATTTGATAATAACTTTGCCATGACATTTTAACAATCAATTGGAGCATATAAAGGGGCATTACGACTTGCAAGTGCCACACCTCCTCCTGCATATGTTCTTAGTCAAGGTATTGGTTGGCAGGTGAGCTGGGACTCACTGTTTAAATCAAATTTTGTTTATTTGACTTGACATGATTCATGTACATGCTTTTATTTGGAAAACTAGATGGGACTTACTAGTGTTATGCTCTAGGGTATTGACATACTACTAGATGGCCTTTTTGGGACAAGAACTAGCTCCATTGTTTCGGTGTGAGCATGCTCTACTCATTGAAGTCATCATGAAAATATTACTATTAATAGTACTTCATTTCTTTGGGATAGGAACCGACTCCATTGTTTCAATGTAAGTATGCTCTTCTCATTGAAGTCATCATGAAAAATATTACAATTAATAGTACATTTCTCGAAATCATCTTTTATAATTCAAACTTTAACTAAATCTGTGTTGTTATTTTAGAGGAAATGTTGGACTTCTTGGTATTACTAGAGTAGGCAGCTAACGTTGGTTTTATGATCTTATTTTTAATATTAGGTTGGTGATTCCTTTTGCCTCATGAGATATATATTTACTCGATTTGAGAGAAATGTATTTACTTGTTTGAGAGAAATGTTTACAATCTCGTTCAGTCCTTCATATTAATGTATTTTTGTATTTACTGACATTTAGGGAAATTGGGAGCTCTTTTTGCATCGATACCATTTCCCATATTTTCTGCATTATATGGTGTGCTCTTTGTGCTAGTTGGTAAGTGGTTTCAATTAATTTGAATAAAATAAAAGATATTTGGAAGTTTAGGTATATGGGTTTCTGAGTGTTTCTATTTGTTGTTATTTTTTCCAGCTGTTGTTGATGTATCCATCATCCAATTCACTAAAATGAACTCAATGTGAAACTTGTTCATCGTTAAGAGTTTTTTTTTTTTTTATATCTGGGTCTGTCTGTTCTGTGATACTTAAATGAGTTTTATGTTACTTTCAAAGTGGGTCATGTCCATACAAATGCAGGATGGGTAAGTTCAAAAAGAATTCTGAAGCATGCATTGTTTTGATTTTCAAGGTAGGATCTAATATAGGTCTTGTTCCTACTTTAATTTGTCATTTTTTGGTTGCAGTTTGATGATCTCGTAAACACCATATTCTCCTCACCACCAACAATTGCACTAATTATTGCAATATTTCTAGATAACACTCTAGAAGTTGAACAAACCAAGAGGGATAGAGGGATGCCATGGTGGGTAAAATTCAGAACATTCAGAGGGGACGGTTGGAATGAGGAGTTATACCATTCAATCTTAGTAAGTCCCCCCCCTCTCCCCAACATGATCTTGAGGATTTGTTGTATGATTGAATAATGCCTGCCAAGAAATTGCTGGGTGAAGGTTATTGCAAATTAGTTCATGAATTGGGATTTTCAATTCTAAGGAGATGGTGACAGGCATGCGTCTCCCAATGATTGAGTCATCAATATTCTTGGAACTCTTTTTGGAAGAAATACAAAACAAATGATGTGAGGGGTAGAGTGACATTTGCAATGGAAATCCTTCTTTGTCATAAACATCTATTTTGCGATCTCTAGTTTGGTCTCTAGTGTAACTTTGCCATTTTTTGATCATTATTCTTCTTTTCAACACTATGAAAGTGAGAGGAAATTTCCTTAATGACATTTGTGTCTATCACTTTACCTTTTGTTTTCCAACACACAACAAAAAATATTCGTTGTGTTTGACAATCATTGATATAATAAGAAAGCATGCTACTGAGAACAAAACTATCATTGTATGAATTGTCATTATCTTTGGTATTATTTGGGGAATTTGATTTTGTAAATCTAAGTCTTTTTGCTTGGAAAAACTAAGTTGTGGTTTTATTAGATATTGCAAAATATGCTGATAGAGTTTATACATCTTTGCTCAAATAAATTTCAAATTGTGATAATGATTTTGCATTTTGATATATAACTATTAGTACTTTGAAATCTTTGCATAATGCAGAAAATGGTTTATGAATTTATTTATGAAAAATTAGGTGTCTCATGGCTTTTAAGATGTTGATTGCCCAACAATGATTTCTAAATATGGTGCACCACAAGTTTTGTTTTTTAGGAACAATTGTTACCCTCAATTTAACTTTAGAAATTCAGCCCCATAACCTAATGTTGCTCATTTTAACTGTCGGTTTCACACATAATTCTCTTAATAAAAGAGTAAAATGGCCTTGTTTTGGGGTATTTGGCTCTGTATGGTCGACCTTCTTTGCTACAGAAGGCAATCCTTGTTACTTTTGTAGCTTACTCTTGTTTTATTTTGCGTTGAGGCAATGCCGAGTGTTCGATGGGCTACTTGACATAATGGACACAATAAACAAAAAACAATCCTTGCAACTTTGGTAGATTACTATTTACTCTTTTCTTCTATTCAGCGTTGGGGGCAATGTCTAGATGATATTATAAAGTTATTGATTTTGAAATTATAATTTTTTCCTCTTTATAAGCAAAAATACAGTGAATTTTTGCATAAACTTGTGGAGCTTACCATTTAGATTTTGTTTTTCTCTATATTGCAGGAATGGTTAAACGAGTTAAAAAAGTTTCCGCCTTTATTGACAAAAAGACAGTTAATGTTTACCTGAAATAGAAAAGTATGGCTTAAGTTAATAAATTGCAATTGTTGAAAGTTTTTTTAGTGTTACAATGTTTGTTATATCCCTACAGAAACAATGCTTCCGCACTTCACTTTTTTTAAAGTTATAAAATGTGAAATGTGTGAAAGGAAAAATTCTCTTATTCATTTTTAAAGTTAGATATGTTAAAAGACAAAATGCACTTGTTGAAAGAATTTTCAGTGTTACAATGTTTGTTATATCCCTACAGAAACAATGCTTTTGAACTTTACGTTTTTTAAATTTATAAAATGTGAAATGTGAAATGTGTGAAAGGAAAAATTCTCTTATTCATTTTTAAAGTTAGATGTGTTAAAAGACAAAATGCATTGTTCGTTTTTTAAATATCTAAATGACGGACTAAATTGTTACACCCCAAAATCTATAAACAACACATGCTTGCAATACCAAAGCAGGGATTAAGTTAATAAATTACAATTGGTGGAAGCTTTTGCAATGTTACAATGTTTGTTATATCACTACAAAAACAATGCTTGATGTCTCCAACACAACCCTGCATTTTATCAACCCATAGCAATATTTTTTATATATGTATGTATCTTGGTTTCTTCTTTTTATATTTTTGGTTCAAAGATCAGTGGTTTTTACACTCAAAGGTTACTTGTATCTTGATTTTTTTTTTATATATTTTGGTTCAAAGATTGATGGTTTTTACACCCAAATGTTTGGTTCAAAGTTTGGTGTTTTTTACATCCAAAGGGTTGGTTCAAAGATCGGTGGTTTTTAAATCCAAAGGTTACCCACTTTGACCTATTTGACATAAAGAGAGAGTTCATGCTCGTTTAGGGTTTGACTAGGGTTCATTTCCTGATAGTCACAGAAGGGTGGTCATCCAACTTGCAGAGTGAATGCCAATGTGCCATATTCCACATGGTCATTGAGGGAATGCATACATTCATCGTGACGATTATTTCACTTTTAAAATCGACTCATTTTTCCCTTGTAGGTCATATCAATGCCACTTACATATTGATTTGATACTTGATTTGTGTTGTGACATACACATATCACAAGAGGACGACTAGTGCCCTTTATGGTCATAGACAAATTTCAAACAAAGTTCATTTGGCTTGATGGATTGTCTCTGTTGTTCATTCCACAACATAAAAATTATTTGAGAAGAAAGAAAGGATACATATCTCTCTTTCCTCTAGTACTATGTTCTTCATTGGTTTAATCGATAGAGGTGGAAATGAGAGGCTAAACCCTTTTCATTCCCCAAGGATTTACTAGTAGAAGGGGATTCTAGGTTTTGAAAGGCGATGGTTATGGATTTAGGGGTTTACTAGGAGAAGGGGATTCCAGGTTTTTAATGGCGATGGTTATGGATTTGAACACGAGATTTCATTTATTCCTTTTGAATGGGAGTCAAAATTTGATTTTCCCCTTTTTAAAACCTCGGTTAGCTTTTGGGTTCTGAGAAAAAAAATGTCATTGCAGATGCAAGGTTTCTATTTACCAACAAATGCCATTGCAAATGTAGGGTTTTTGTTTGCCAACAAATGTCATTGCAGATTGCAAGGTTTTTAAACATGTAGGGGTTCTAGGGTTTATCAACTTCCTATATTAGGCTCAATCCTTTGTGCAAAGTTTTGGGTTCATTGTGCTTGTGTTAAGTTTTTTCTTCCTTGAAAGTTCTAGGTTTTGTTTCTAGCAGAAAATTAGCTTCTATTTTAATGATACTGGAATGTTTCTCATTTCATTTTGTTTTGGTTTTAAAGCTAAAGGACCGACATTTTCCTCAACGTAGTTAATGTTTTATTGTTGGAAGTTTGAAACAAGATGTTAAGTGAATTTTACTAATTCCACATTATGTGAAATTAAAATTTGATTGGGGTAAATCATGAATAATCTTTAAAAAATCATTGCTTTAACAACCTAGAAATGGCAATGGAAATGAGGATAAAGTTTTTAGAGGTTAAGAAAATAAAACAAGTTTGAAATACAACACAAACAATGACTCCATAATGAAGTAGAGAGTACCTCAATGATATTAGAAATCGAACAATAACAGATTGACAAACCAAGGTGCAAATTTAAATTTGGGACAAATAAAGATATCACAAAAATGTACAAATTTGAACTCGAGATAATTTTGAATCAAGGTTTACTCCAAATAATGCTAGTATCTAAACTAATTAAGGAAGAACTTAGAATAAGTATTTAACCATGATAAATGATTACCTCAATTTTGGCCAATTTTGATTAGGGGTAAGTTGTATTTAAGATGATAATTACTTGTCTTCCAAATAAAAATTACATGATGGATGCTTAGGTGATCAATAAGAAATTCAATTTTGGTCAATCTCAGTACAAAAATGCCTAATCTTGATCAACTTCAATTTAGATCGAGAATTAGATTCACTTTCTTGGTGGCGATGAATCTTTTTATTTAGGAAATCATTAATTTTTGCCACTCACAAAATGCATGTTGGAGGCCGTAAGTCATAGGCTCGAATTTGGTAGATTCACTTGGGGTTAAATTTTAGTGATAAATGCAATTGGAAGATCAAACATTGCTCCACCACATGGATCATGGGGAAAATTCATTTATACATGATGATAAATAACTCACAATAGGCACCAAACATTTTTATACTAAAGTATACATTTTTTGTTAACAACTTTCACCTTTTCATTAATATTTATTGTTAAGTAACTCAATTGTTAATATTAACACATTATAAAGTTACGATATATTTATTAGATTCCCTGCTAGCATTAAATTAGATTCATGGCATTGCTAATATTTATGTTTTTTTAGACAATTTGAAGGATAAAATAGACATGAATACATATAAAAACAAGATGATGAAAGAAAATTTAAAAGTAGGTTTTTACAATGTTTGAGAGTTTGAGCATCTCTCACTTTTTTTCCATTGATTTTTACCAATTGTTTGAGTAGGCCAAACCTAGCTGATCTATTATGCAAGCTAAGCCAAATAACAAATGGAAATCTACCATTCTAAATAACCAGTGGACCAATTTTCTGTAACCATAAAAGATATTTATTCTAAATAATTTGTACTATTTGCTTTAAATAAGGTTGGAAAAAAGGTTTTGTTCAACTGAAATCCATATATATATATATATATATATATATATATATATATATATATGGATTTCACTTTAGGGAGTACTAGACTACTCTAATGGTGACATGTGAAATATGTTGTCTTCTATCCTATTTGTTAAGTGTTTAAACTCTTTGAATCTAATATAGTAGACAACCTACATAGTCCTTTTAGGAGTTGGTTGTTAAATTCTTATAAATACTTGGTTGTATGTTAGTTTGAGTTTTCTTAGTTTGTAACATAAAGTGTATAAAACATAACACACAATGCATGTGTACTTGTAAGTATTGTTAATCAAAGTGTGAGAATCAATTTTTGGATTAGTATCAATCTTAGTAACATAACAAGGAAATAAGTGTTTGGATTGTTGTTGATAATGGTAACAAAGTGAAGAAACTAACTTTCATATTGATTTTGATGGTATTATTAAAGGGAGTTAACGAGCTTGTAATTAAGAAGGTATCATAAAGACAAAAATTGTTTAAAGATAACAAATGGAAATCAAAACCCCTTTAATTAAGAAGGCATTACAAAGTGACCAATGATGTAAAGAGATTAAGGAGTAAATAACTTTGTAATTAAGGAAACATCATAAAAAAGACAAGTATAACAATAGGAAACCAATAAACTTGTAATTAAGAAGGCATCAAATTATTGAGATAAAATGAAATCATAATAACATGGAATGAAATCTTCACCCAAAGATATATGATTTTGACTTTTAGAATTATTTCAATTAAAACACAATGACAAAAATGTAGACCCACACAAAAAAAGAATTCATATTAACATGGAGCAAAATCTTTAACAAGGGACAGGCCACCTTGATTTGTCGTAAAATTTCAATTAAGAAGCATCATAAAGATGGATAACACAAATCATACATGCACTTCTAAACAATGTTGGTTTTATTAGTCAAAGCACACATTAAGGATTAAAGGGACCCACAAAGCACACATGATCTCTATAAAAATATGAGCTAGTGGCCAAAAAGTATACTTTCTTCTTGGCGAACTGAGACAAAATAAAGTTTAGGAAATGGCAGTGACCCTACATGAAATAAAATTCACCTTTGAATCACCTTTGGTGCTCACATCAAAGGTCGTGTATTCCTTCTCTTTTAATAGTTTCACCATTGCTTTTGATGGCAAGTAGGACTCACTACTTCAACCTATTGGCACAGGACAATTCAAATTCTCTCAAAACTTGATAAATATAAGTATTTCCTTCACCTCACTATAGTTCCAAGTTCCAAATCCAATCTCCAATATCACTATGCTATAGTCCCAACCATCTATTCAATCTGTGAACAATTTACACTCTTTTCCAGGCTACTACCTTTTTTGGTAACACTAGAAGCACATATGCCATGAGCGGATGATCAATATGAGTCTCTAAATTCGTAGCATCACGAGAATACTTCCAAACTCTATGAGCAACATATCATTCTTGCAAATTGAACTTCTAGAGATTATTCTTGCAGTAGCCACAAATCTTCCAAATAAAATATAACTGCACTTCATCGGGATCCTTTGGCTCTTTGCACCCATAGTCGTAACTATTTTCCTTTAATTAGGTCTGCAACATCAAGATTGCTCTCCATGCATGAAACCATCTCTATTGAATGTTGCAACATCCATTTGCTTAATTTTTCACTAATATAAGTAATATATTTGACATAGTTAACTTTTGGTATTATTTCAAGCGGACATTATTCCATCAATAGTGTGAAACTAATATATATAAACTAGCACAACCACATAAGTATAAGTGGTTTATATACTCTGATGGGGGTCATTAGTTATTAGTTCTGAAAAGTGGATAAAATTCATGCTCCTAGTTAAACTTGAAACACCAAACCCAAATCTATTTGAAATGACTAAAATAAAACTTTTGAAATACAACTATAAGAACCTCCCATTTATCCTACAAACAATATAGACAAAATAATGTACCAAGCTTTGAATTCAACCATCAAAAATACTTTTACAATATTCATGTTTATTGATTACCCAACATTCAATAAGAAAAAGTTACATAGTAACTAAGCTCACAATTTTTAAAATGAAGTTAATTTATTTTTGAAAAAATTCATAGTTGTGATATTATTATTATTATTTTTCATTATTAATAAATTAAATAAAATTTTATATTATTAAAATATAAATAATAATAAAAATATTATTAGAAAAAATTCACTATTTCTAACCAAATTGAAAATTTCAAAAATGTTTTAGATAATTTTTACAGTGCTTGGATAAATTAGCCTCGTAAATGCAAATAACTTGATCTATGATACACTACGTCTCCATGCGTTGTGTTGTAGCAAACACGTATTGACAATGAATTGATATGTTCATTCGTCGTTTCTATTTGGAAAAATATATTTGATGGTCATTTGACAAGCCTGCTGTCACTTCTTCCTTGATATGCAAAGCGATCAAAGGGACATATTTTGTAGCAAAGGGATTGATCGCTATAAATTATTTGCATCCTGGATTGGTTATAAACATAATCCTTGCACCTGTGGGTTGGTATCATTTTTTATTTTGAGATTCAATTATGGTTAATGGACGATGCCATCTCCAGTCATCTAATATGATTTGAAATTCATTTTCTCTTTTCAAAGTGAGCCACAAAATGAATCATAAAATTTAAGCCATCCATTTATCTCTATTCGCATTAACTTATCCACTTGCGATTTCCATGATTCTTCCATCCTATCACCCCGCACATCAATCTAACTCCATCGATCATCATGACATTTTTCTACCTACCCGTACCCCTTGACATCTGTGACAACTTTTGGTGGCCACTTGTACAAGCTTCCCTTCCTTACAATGGAATCATTTAGTAATTACCCTTCGAATTAACCCTAATATATCCAAGCAATTAGTTATCTAATATTTACGAATCAATTTTAGGAAACATGTGAAAAGATAGCATGTAAAATGATTCTTTTGGGAGTTCCATATAAAATATTTTGGTTTCTTCTTGTTTATAAGCAATTTTCATTATATCTCTCTTTCTCTCATACAACATGCAATTTTATGGGTATCTCTTTTCATTACAATTTTCATAAAGAACAAAAAACTTTTACCATATCCAAGGGTTATCTATTTGACCAATTTTTTTCTAGGATTAACACTCGACCTCATAAAACTTGTGCCATTCATGCAAGGAAGAATGTTAGCAGGAATGTAACTTGGAAAATGAAATGAATCTCCATTTATGTCAATAGTGAACAAATGACCCATCTACATCCCTTTATATTTTTTAGAACAAAATACATTTTCAAGTCATATGCAAGAATGTGATGAAAAAATCCATTTGTTGCAGAAGTAAAACATTTTAAGTGTAATTTACCTTTTCATTTTCTAATAAACTAGGGTTAACCATCCTGCTAAATGTGGTATTTGTCCATGATATAATCTTTGAAAGAATGAAAGTGGAACTATTTTTCTATGTACACGATAAAGTGCATTTTTAGTATCAAGTTTGACTATGTTCTGTTTCTTCAAAACATTGCAACATTGTATCAATTCAAAAGAGTGAGACAATGAGGTTCTTTCTTTTCAACCTATGTTTGGATCTATGCTTGCTAGGATCGATCACAATTCTAAAAAACAAGATGCAAACCCATCTTGTCTACAAATATATTACAATTTTGGGCTTCCATGGAAGTCTAACATTGAAACTATCTATATAGTTTAGAAGGAATTATATTAGTTGGGCAAGATCCATGTATGGTCCAATAGGTAGTTCTCATTTTTTTGAATCTTATCAGCTTTTTCCTTTTTTTGTTTTGTTTTATTTTTCCATTGATATATAATTGTAGACTAAGTTTGGCTCTAGTTCAAGATTTTCACAATCATCTTCTCAAAACCCTCTTTAGTGGTCGTTATATTCATAAAGAAACTCTTAGTCATCAACAAAACATGAACAAGAAGATAAACTTAAACCACCTATTTCAACAACACAATTATACGATTAAGTAGACACTTCAATTCAACATCATCTCCACACTTTGCAACCAATGTAGTTCCCTCTTTGTAGAATACATCAATGGCTCAACATTTTCATGCATCAATGCTTACTTCTACCCCGCTAGTTTCTTAATGGATTGGAAACTGACAAATCTATCCTGTTAGATGTGGAGATCAACCTCCAAACCCTTTGTTTCCTATAGAGCTTATACAAGGAATAGTTCCAAAGATGCAACTAGTAAGTGGGATGCCTTCCTCACCTTTGATCCCTTTGGATATTCTAATAATGATTCTTCTATGTACATTTATCTCCACCATATATTCTTGAAAGAGTTTTAAATCTTTTCTAAATTTATCTAACACAATAGAGGATGATAAAATGGAGTAGTCGAGTTGTACAAGTGGGGTTTGTATTCCACTTACATCTAATCTACATGGTGCAAATACTGATACACTTTCAAATGGAAGCATTGAACACAAGCCAGGAGAAAATAGTACATGCAGGATAGGCCTTGGAGTTATTGTTGATCCTAATGAAGTGACCATGTATGATGATGTTTCCTCTAAGGATTATATTAGGAATGGTTTGAAAAATGAAAATATGAAGTGGGGTGCCTTATTCCCCCCTTTCATCCCTCTAGATATACTGATAGTTATTCATTTTTCTTCTTCTTCTTCTTATATATATATATATATATCGTTGAAAGCTAGTTTTTGAAAGAGAAAAACTTATTCCTTTAGAAAATTCAAACAACTTTGTCTGATGCAATAGAGGATGATAAAAGGGAGCAACTGAGTAGTACAGGTGGTGCCTATTTTCGACTTCCACCTAATATGCAAGTGGTGTAGATATCGGTACAACTTTGAATTAAAGTGTTGAACACAACTAGGAACATATGGTATATGAAGGTTGGGCCTTGGAGCTAATGTTTATCCTAATGGAGTGAGCCAATATGATGTTGTTTACACTTTATACATGAAGCATAGGATATTGAGCTATCATAGATTCACACAAGCATTGATAGAGCTTCAACAATGCAATTGAAGTATCATCATTTTTATTGGTTCTTGCATAATGCAATGTAATGCCAAATAGTACAGTATGAATTTGGTAAGTGCTCGATGACATCAATATTTTGTAAAGAAATACTGATGAACTTCACTACTTGTAACAATTACCCATCATTGTGATGGATTATAAAATCGAGGATTAAGATTTTCCTTATTCTTAAAAATTACACATTTTTTTAAATGAATTTTAAAAAGAAGAAGGATTCTTGTCAAAGGAACATCCTTCCATTCAGATCAGATTATATACTTTTTCATTAGAAAGCACCATGTACACCTTTATCTTGGCTTGACTTTATGATGCATCCACAATATTTCAATAGCAATTCAATTATCGATTGGTCAACTCAATGTTGGTTGATTTATTATCTCTAATATTGAAAAGGATAAGGATCCTTGGAAGAGGAACATCATTCCATTTAAAGCAGATTCTACAGTTTTGCATTAGCAAGAGCAATGTATGGCCTAATATTGATCTGACTTCATGCTATGTTGACAATCTTTCAGTAGCTTTTAAATTATCAAGTGGTCAACTTAGCATTGGTTGTAATTTCAATCTCAATTGAGGTGCATTTTGAAATTCTATTCAAGAATTGGAAGCATTTGGGCTTCAATGAACTATGTTGATATTCAACATAACATCATAAGAAGCAACATAATAATGTGCATTGATTGAAATTATTGAAATTGATTTGTTCTTCTGTGGTCCAAAACTCAAGAAATAATATATTCTTATGAATTGTGTCATTCAACACCTTTCTACCAAGTCTAACATTGTACTTTTGTAGTGTAGTCATTACATGTTTTCATAGATGATAGAAGCTCTTATATTTTTCCAAATAAAATTAAATGATAAAAAAAATTATGGATTAACTTCTTATCTTCTATGAATATTTGTTACCATTTCATGCACTTGTGGATTAAGAAACATAATGCAATGATTCCATATTGTATTCGGTTTTCAAAAAAGCTCTTACATTTTTCCAAATAAATTTAAATGACAAGAATTTTTTTGGATTAAATTTCAAATATTTTATAGATATTTGTTACCATTTCAACATTTGTTGTATGAAGAATATATTAAGAAATATAATGATGATTTTTTTAATGGTTTCAAGTTTAAGAAATGACAAAACTTGATTTAGAAAAATCAAAACTATTTTTCCAACATTTCAGGTCTAAAGAACAAAATGAATATTGCTAGTATCATTATCAATGTTTCTCATGATGTACATAGTGACATTGACCACTTGACTAATCTAAAAATGTCTTAGGATGAACAAATTTATAGAATTTGTGATATAGAGGAGGTTGATGATGAGCACCATCTCTTTTCAAAGCCATAAAGTTAACTTTATCCGATGTCATAACTTCCCCACTCCTCAGGACCTCATTGCTTATGAAAACTCTTATGTTCCTCATTACTTATGAAAACTTTAATGATCTTGGTATTTTTATTGAAATAATAATCTAAACAATATTTACCCCGATTCTTTTTATTATCCAATAAACCTTATTGGTATTAGAGAAGATCGTAAACATCATTAGAATAATTGAAGAAATATGGATGAAAAAGAATGCTCAAACCTTTTCACACATGTAATACATTTTGTGAGAGACATTTGGCTTGAATAAGGAGATTAACAAATTTAATTTTTTTTTTTAAGAAGGGGATTTTGTTACTTGGAAAATTTATGGGAGGAGAGTGGATATAATTATGGAATGAAGGATACAAGAATGATGAATGGGAAGAAATAAGAGAGAAAAATACTCAAAATTGTTGGATGATAAAGCATTTATTTCTACGGTTCTAAACAAGGTAACAAGATGCAAAGTGAATCGTCAAAATTGTTT
>ML787970.1:281655-299820 GCA_009831015.1 Picea engelmannii
ATTTACCTTTGGAGGATTCAAGGGTATTCAAACACAGACACCCACATGGAAAAACATCACATAAGGATGCCATTAATGCACTTTTGAATGAGACTAGGGTTTCTGAAGACAAGTGAATGTATGTATTAATTTCATCCTAGAAACCCCTTAATCATTGTGTTGTGGGTAGGAGTAAGGGTTTCACTCATAAACGGGACACGTTCCAAGAAACAAGATTTTTTTCCATGTGATAAATCATGGAATTGAGGAATAGGTTATCGACGGGGTAGATTTAGCTTCTCGGGATATACTAATCACACTACCAAGCAAAGCAAAAGAAAATCTTATTTCAATGAATTCACGGTATGACTATTCAAAGCGTTCTGAAACTTCATATCTTGAGACCATAAAATTCAATAGGGTGTTACTTCTAGATTCAACGCAATTCATTTTTTACTGTTTATGGATTGATGGAAACCCTAAATTCTGGTACATTATAATTAAAAAAAAATAGAGGTTGTTATGGAGGAAGTAAGTCTTAATTGCTTGGGAAAAATACCACACTAAACCATCTTCCTACCAAATATGACATATGAAATATGATGACAATGGTGATTACCTATAATTACCTACCAATAATTCATGTGTACAATGTTGACATTGATATCTTCTTGGTGTGAATTAAGTTATAATGACAAGGAATAGAAATAACACAACTTTTTTTGTCACTTTTGATGATATTTTACATCATTGTCTTATCGTATCCCTTGGAGCATATGGATCTCTCTTGTTGCTTATTTCCTTTGAAAATGATGAAGAAATCGTTTTCAATTGCTTATGGAAGATTTTTTAAATATGTTTGATCTGTTCATGGTGCCCTTCTTTGTTCCTCTTTTTCCTCATTCTTGGGATATGATTATTCTAGGGAGGTGGCTTGTGTTGGGGTTTATGAAAAGGTATCAAGTGGATGTAACAACAATTTAAAGAGTCTACTTAGAAGTGTGTGTATTACCTTTCAGAGAAATCAGTAGCATTGATAGTCATTGACAATGATTCACGATTCACAAATACATAGAGGTTTTAGGATGGATTGGTTGACTGGATAAGGATAGATTAGAAGGTGAAGATTATTAGAGCCCTTGTGATCTACTTACTCAAACACTTGGTCATTCCCTCGATGCCTTGTTAAGAATATATTTTTTTGATAAGACAACCCAAGGATTAGTTGCAACATCTGGTAGAATTGGGCATTCCCTTGATATATTGTACCTATTCTATTTAAATACTCTAATTCACCCTTTTTGGTTATTGGTGGGAATGAACATCATTGTTTTTTTCTTATTTATAAAAATACTAAGCAACTTCATTAAGGATGTAATCTGAAAAGAAAGAAAAAATTAGTTATGGTAGTATCACAGTGGAAAGTACCACCACACACGATGACAATATAAACATAAGTTAAGAAGTGTTATCACATAAAGTTTCCATGGGTCATATGCAATTATTGTTGAGACCTAAGTTTGCAACTCTCTCTCTCTCTCTCTCTCTCTTGCATGCCTTCCTATAAATGTTTCTCTTCTGGTTGATAAAGTCATGCCGATCAAGTATGTTGTTTGCGCAGGAAAAATTATGAGCATAATGAAACGTTCATAGCAGTCCTTTTTTTATTCGAAATACTTGCAGGAAAACAGATTCAATTTTTAGCCGTAAGATCTGAGCGAGAGAAATATCAGCCGTCATATCAACAAGATTAAGTCACGACCATCATATATAATATCGGAGAGAAATCGACGATGGGGAGGCATTACGGGGATCAAGATGAAAATTAAAGTTTCTGCAAGTTGTGAGCACACAATCGCTCAGGATCGTTGATCTTGCTAGATCAATAGTGTATATTGATCCCGCCATGAACGAGCATCTTCGCATTGCGGGGATCATAAAGGAAATTAAAGTATCTGCTAGTTGTGAGCCTGCAATCGCTTATGGTCGTTGATCTTTCGACATGGGACACATGTCAGGCGATATTGTATTCCAGGAGAAAGAAAGTAGAAGTTGAGTAAGTAAAGGACTCCCGAAGGCCCGAATCCTGAACTCCCGAAGTAATTATGGACTGTTGATCTCAAATCAATAAGAGTCGTTGATTTTTGCAGTAGTATCACCTGAAAGCCCGAAATCCTGAGTGAATCTCGACCGTCCAAATCAAGAGGCCATGCATCACTAGATCTCTCACTTCGGGAATTCGACACTTCAGAGAATTGCGTGAGCAAGTAGATGAAATCTCCTGAAGCCCGAACTCTCGAAGTAAATCTAGACCGTCCAAAAAAAGAGGACACATGGAGGTAGATATCGCACTTCAGAGGATTGCACGAACAATCAAAAGAAAAAGGCCCAGAGCCAGAACTCCCGAAGTGAATCTCGATCGTCCAAATCAAGAGTCCACGCGTCACTAGATCTCTCACTTTGGGAATTCAACACTTCGAAGGATTGCGCAAGCCAACAGATGAAAACTCTCGAAGCCTGAACTCCTGAAGTAATTATGGACTGTTGATCTCAAATCAACAAGAGCCGTTGATCTTTGTAGCAGGGAGCATGGTCCATCTAAGAGCGGTGCGTGGTAGCAAAAGTAGGGCTTTCCCAAATCGTGGATTGCGACAATATCTATGACCATGCTTCATTGCGCAGACACAACATGCTTGAACGATAAAATTCGTGATCGGTCCCGCAATTGAAACCATGGTATAGCGGAAGAGCTATGTGGCGGAAGGTGGTGAATTGTGGGCTCAAAAGCGGTGTGGACCCAAACCTCCCTTGGTATCTCCCACAATCACATGCTTATATAGGTCCCAATCCGAGAGCAGTGCGTGGCAATAAACTTGGCGTTAAGCCTCATCCTGATCCCGAGGAGAAATCAATCAATGAAAGAAGGACTGGTGGTTGAAACATCGACTACCTCCTTAAATGAAAGCATGGAGGGTCTGGTCGAGGAGACAAAAAAATATCGACCCGAAGTACCATAGAGGGAAGTTTCTCTTGCATTCCCTTACTGACCAGAGTTTCCTTCTGACAAAAGGAACATGACAGACAAGAGAACACATATGGTACTGAAAAAGAGGCACCCAAACAACAAGACATGACTATTGTTTTGACTATAAATACATCAGATGAATGATATGTAAGGGGGGTTCAGAGGCTGGAGAGCTGAGATAGTTTTAGGAGCAGGGCTCTGTATTTTTTCAGTTTGTAAGTCTGAGGGCTTGGATTGTAAATATTATGTTATTGAATATTCCTTTGAGTTGTTTTTATCAGAATGTTTTCTTAGTATACATGTTGTTGTTTTCTTCCTGTCTAGATGTAACATCTTTGATTTATGGATTCCTGAGGCGATAGAGGATCTGCTATCATTTTGCCCATGTTTCATCGCTTATCACTCAGACACTTTTTGTTTTATTCTTGTTTGGATGTAGCATCTCTGATCTATGGATTCCTGAGGTGGTAGAGGATCTGTTGTCATATTGCCCATCTTTCATGGTTCATCACTCAAACATTTTTCTGTTTTATTTCTTGTCTGGATGTAGCATCTCTCTGATCTATGGATTCCTGAGGCGGTAGAGGATATTCTATCATCTTGCTCATCTTTCATGGTCCATCACTCAAAAAATTTCTATTTTTCTTCTTGTCTGGAGGTAGCATATTTGATCTATGGATTCCTGAGGCGGTAGAGGATCTGTTTTCATCTTGCCCATGTTTCATCGTTTATCACTAAGGCACATTCTGTCTTCTTTCTCCTCATCACCACATAAATCCTTTTGTCTGATAGGCAGTTTAAATGTCTTCATTATCATGGTATTTATGACTCCATAGCCCAATGGTCAAGGACTGATATGAAACGACCTTTGTTATCTTTTCCTTTCTTTGTAGTCTTGTCCTGATACACCTACTCAAACCATTTTAATCCATTTTAATTTTTTGATGGGTACTGGGCTTATCCTCTTGCAGTCAGAGGGTGGTTCTTAGTGCTAAAATTAATGGCACAGTTGTCGGGGACGAAAATGAAGATATCTTCCCTGGGAGAATGACAACGAATAGATCCAATTTTAGATGGTGAACTGAAGCTGGACACATTATTATGACTGCTTATCTTTCACCATGGCGACTCCACTGTGCAGAATTTGTTGGTGACTCCACTGAAAGGTGAAAAATCAAATGGATATGGAGGTTATCCTGGCCAAGATGTTTGCGCCACTCGACTGCTCAACCATAGTTGTTTATCCACATCATGTGCCTCATATCGATTAATGGCAAGATCTGCTACCAAGATTTTATGAGGGTAAGAATGAAAACCCTCTTGAACATGTTATGCGATTTCATTATTTGATACAAAAACTTGACATACATCATGAAGACATATGTATGAATATGTTTATGTACTCTCTTCTAGGAGATGTTAGTATTTGGTATCACTCTCTTGATATTTCTATCATTTCTTCACTCGAAGAGTTTCATGCAGCTTTCAATATGCATTGTCAAAAGTTTTATTCCTCTGAGTTAATTTGTCATAGTTGTTGTGAGGAGTATAAAGACTATGTTCAAGATATAATTGATTCTTATGAATGTTGTGAGAATGAAGAATATGCCTTGGATGAGGAATCAACTCTTTCTCTTCCCTATTCATCTACATCAGATGGAAATTTTGTTTGTTTCTCTTTTGAAGAAAATGCAGAGGATATTTTTGTTCTTGAAACATATGTTTTTGGCAGTCCTACTTATGATGAAGAAGTTATTTCAAATAATGACCAAAAATAACCAATTTTTGATGAATATCCCAGCGAAGATGATGAAGAGCAGAGTTTTTTCATGGTTTCTTTGGAACCTCGTAGCATGGTTCATGTATATGATAATTATGGATATGATCCTTGGGAGAGCCATGAAGGAGAAATGGAAGAGATAAATGTGCAACTTATCTCATCTCCAACATTTATAAATGAGCAACATGTTAAAGAGAAACATCCATTCATTGATATACATGAGGAGATCTCTTGCCATCAACTAGCATATGTTACTAGAGAAGGCAAAGGAGAAGTGGATTAGCAGCCTGCATCATCCTTTCACTCACCTGTGCTTGCCACAAACATTCTTCCAGTTGTGAGCAGCTATAAAGCAAAGCGGGCTTTCTGTTACCAATCTAGTAGGTTTTATCACCTATTTTATGACCATGTGGGGGAGTACATGGAGTTGCATTTCCTCCATGTATTGAAGCCTTCAAGATTTGTGATACCTTCAACATTGGGAGGTAATCTGAAAAATGTAATTATTTTGTTGTCACAGTTTTATTATCTCTTGTTGATCATTGGTAGAGTAAGAAAGTATTTCGTTAGGAAGTTACTTGAGTGGTTCTGGTGGAAGTTTGTTGTCACCTAGCCTATTGTAAAAGTCAGTAGAGTAGGGTCTTGTATATAAATAAGCTCATGTGCGAGCTTTTCAGTTTTTAGTTTTCTTTTAGTATTTGAATAAGTGACCCCATATCCCTAGGATAAGACATTGAAGCTGCTTGTTCTTGGCAGCTCATAGAGAGCATGCCATCCCCTATGGTCATATGTAGTTATTGTTGAGACCTAGGTCTGCAACTTTGTTGAGTCTCTCTCTTTTTTTTTCATGTTTTCCTACAAATTTTTGTCTTTTGGTTGATAAAGTCAGGTTGATCAAGTATGTTGTTTGCGCAGGAAAAACTATGAGCATAATGCAACGTTCATAGCAGTCCTTTTCAGGTTCAAAATACTGGCAGGCCAACAGATTCAATTTTCGGCCGTAATATCTAAGAAAGAGAAAGATCAGCCACCATATCAACAAGATTAAGTCATGACCATCATATCTCATCAGAGAGAAATCAATGGTGGGGAGGCATTGCGGGGATCAGGATGAAAATTAAAGTTTGTGCAAGTTGTGAGCCCACAATCTCTCAGGATTGTTGATATTTCTAGATCAACAAATCAACTATGCATATCGAACCCACGATGAACGAGCATCTTCGCATTGCAGGGATCATAAAGGAAATTAAAGTATCTACTAGTTGTGAGCCCAAAATTTCTCATGGTCGTTGATCTTTCGGTAGGGGAGACATGTCAGACGATCTCTTATTCCAGGAGAAAGCAAGAAAAATTTGAGTGAGTAAAGGACTACTGAAGGCCTGAAGCTCGAACTCTCGAAGTAATTATGGACCGTTGATCTCAAATCAACTAGAACTATTGATCTTTGCAACAGTATCACCTGAAATCTTGAACTCCTAAAGTGAATCTCGGTCGTCCAAATCAAGAGGCCATGCATCACCAGATCTCTCACTTCGGATAATTGTGCGAGCAAGAAAAAGAAAGCTCTTGAAGCTCGAACTCCGAAAGTAAATTTTGATCGTCCAAAACAAGAGGACACGTGGAGGCAGATATCGCACTTTGAAGGATTGCGCGAACAAGCAGAAGAAAAAGGCCCAAATCCAGAACTCTCAAAGTGAATCTCGGTCGTCCAAATCAAGAGGCCACACATCACTAGATCTCTCACTTCGGGAATTTGACACTTTGGAGGATTGCACGAGCCAACAGAAGAAAAATCCCAAAGCATGAACTCTCGAAGTAATTATGGACCATTGATCTCAAATAAAAAAGAACCATTGATCTTTGCAGCAAGGAGCAAGGTCCATCCGAGAGCAGGGCATGGCAACAAAAGCAAGTATTTCCCAAATTATGGATTGTAACAAGATAGATGACCACACTTCATTGTGGGGATGCAACATGCTCGGACGATAAAATTCGTGAGCGGTCCCACAATTGAAACCATGGTATAGAGGAAGAGCTATGTGGTGGAAGGTGGTGAATTGTGGTCTCAAAAGAAATGTGGAACCAAACCGCCCTTGGCATCTTCCGCAATCACGTGCTTATATTGGTCCCAATCCAAGAGTATTAAGCCTCATCTTGATCCCGAGGAGAAATCAATCAATGAAATAAGGACTAGTGGTTTAAACATCAACTACCTCCTTAAATAGAAGCATGGAGGGTCTGACTAAGGAGACATAAAAATGTCGGCCCGAAGTACCACAGAGGGTAGTTTCTCTTGCACACCCATACTAGCCAGAGTTTCCTTCTAACATAAGGAACATGACAGACAAGAGAGGGCATACCACACTGGAAAAGAGGTGCCCAATTAGCAAGACATGTCTATTGTTTTGACTATAAAGACATCATATGAATGATATGTAAGGGGGGTTCAGAGTCCGGAGATTCGAGAGAGTTTTAGGACAGGGATTTGTATTTTTTGATTTTGTAAGTCTTAGGGCTTGGATTGTAAATATTATGTTATTGAAGATTCCTTTGAGTTGTTTTTATCAGAATGTTTTCTTAGTTTACATGTTGTTGTTTTCTTCCTGTATGGATGTAACATCTTTTATTTATGGATTCTTGAGGAGGTAGAGGATCTACTGTCATCTTGCCCATGTTTCATCACTTATCACTCAGACACTTGTCGTTTTCTTCTTTTCTGGATGTAGCATCTCTGATCTATGGATTCCCAAGGCGGTAGAGGATATGTTGTCATCTTGTCTATATTTCATGGTTCATCACTCAAACATTTTCTGTTTTTCTTCTTGTCTGGATGTAGCATCTCTCTTATCTATGGATTCCTGAGGTGGTAGAGGATTTGTTTTCATATTGCCCAACTTTCACGGTTCATCACTCAAACATTTTCTGTTTTTCTTCTCATCTGGAGGTAGCATCTTTGATCTATGGATTCCTGAGGCGGTAGAAGATCTGTTTTCATCTTGCCCATGTTTCATGGTTTATCACTCAGACACATTCTATCTTCTTTCTCCTCAACACCACATAAATCCTTTTGTCTGATAGGCAGTTTAAATTACTTCATTAGCATGATACTTATGACTCCATATCCCAACAGTCGAGGATTGATCTGCAACGACCTTTGTTATATTTTCCTTTCTTTGCAGTATTGTCTTGATCCACCTACTGAAACAATTTTAATCCATTACTTTTTTGATGGGTACTTGGCTTATCCTCTTGTATTCGAAGGGTGATTCTCATTGCTAACATGAAGCATTATGGAACTTGATTTCCTGGAATTGGATAGCAACTTGATTGAAATCAAGGAAAGGAAAAAAAAATGCAACTTAGTATTGAAGGACTTGATGAGGAGAGGCAAGAGAAAGTAAGTTTAAATTATTAATTCCATGCTGATTTATTTGTTGTAATATCTTGTGCAATTGTGTACTTATTTGATGTCGATATATGCTTCATCGTTTGCATTTGATTGGTACATTTCCAACCCTAGAGGCTTAAACTTATTGGATTACACTTTAGAGAATGTCATATGTAGGAAATGATGGATTCCTTTTTATTCTTGTGTTAGTCCCTCATCATTCATGGTTATTTCTTTACATGTGGAGAATTGGTATGGGCAACCTAGGTCATGCTCTACTGGTATGTTATGACACACTTGAAGTTCAAGTTCCTGGAAAAAATCCATATAAAATAAACTACTTATTACAAACATTTTGTGGCTGTATGGTCCAAATGGCCATTCTTTAAAAGGTATTTTAAGAGGAGTGTGGCATGATCTATTAGTTTTAAAATGACAATCTACTAACAGTTGGTGGTTTTGTACAATTTCATTAAGGATTGCACATCCAAGAATAAGATTCATAAGAGGCATGATCCAACTGGTGTAGCGATTTGACCCGGTTTTAAACTCTGATGTCTAGTTCCTAAACATCTCCAAACTTTCAAATAGTTGCAAATGTGCTTCCTACATTGCATCCTTCAACTCCACTTTGCTTCTTCTAAGCTGAAACAAGTCCATTGGAATTTAATTGTTCCATGTCTTTGTCCTTGAGTTTTGTTTCCTTTTGATGCTCTTCTTTCTAAGCATTTGGTTCATGTCTTCATTCTTTGGTTGTTCTATAAAACCATCATGAAAACATACACATTATATCCATTATCATATAACATTGATATTTTCCAGAGGAGTCCTCAACTCCACAATACAATATTTATTCAAGAGTAAGTTTGTAGCCATAAGAAACACTTATCTGTGTAACATCCCCATTTTTGAACCCCAAACTAGCGATGTATATTGTAAATATAATTTATGGCTAAGGGCCAAATGATGTAAATTGAATATAATGAATATAATGTATCGCTAGCTGCAGAGGGACATGGATGAAGATTTTGGGGCTTAGTTTCCATAAGAGAGGGAAGGGGTCCAAGGGAGAGAGTTTACCCTTGTCTATTAAACACAAACCCATTTCTTTCTAAATTATCCTTACTTTGAACCTTCTATTTATGGTTAAGTGTTCTAGAGCCCAATCGTTGAATTCATGTAAGAGGGTGGGTGTGAGATTCACATATCATGGTTATGAGAGCATGGGGGCTAAGGAAAATTGTCTTGGGCAAGAGTGCAAGTCAAGCAAGCAAGAGAAAGAGGGGAAATTCATATGGGTAGGAGACTAGAATGGAAGATTCACGTTTTTGCATTGAGAGCAGTTTTTACATGGAATTTTTTGGACAACAAAGGAGTTCTGAGTGTTGAAGATTGAAGGCAGTTGTTGTGGGCATGTTTGGCAGTTGTTTAGAGTTGAAATTTCATGGATAAAGAGGCCCCGAGCCTATGAGTAATGAGTTTTTCAAAATTTGTCAAGGGAAGTAAGCATTTTTCTATTGGATGGATTTTTTTTGCAATTTGGATCTTTTATTTTTTGCAATTGTATGATCATGGTTGCGAGCGACCTATTCACACAAAGCGACCACGGTCGTGGTCGTGAGCAGCCTGTGCACATAGAGAGACCATAGTTGTTGTCATGAGTAGCCTGTGCACACAGAGTGACCATAGTTGTCGTTGTGAGCGACTTGTGCAAACAAAGTGTAATATATTGTTGTAATCTAGGGAAAAGAAGGGAGACTTACCGATATATCCTTACATAGACATTTAATAGAATATACATGAACACATAGAAGTATAGATAAATACATACACAAGTAATGAGATCCCAAAGAACAATCCTTTATTATAAGATATAACAATACATCATAATTACATACAACCTCTCACATGAAGCTATCTGAGCCTTCATGTGCTTGTCTATTTATACCTCTTTCAGGCAGTTGTAACTACTTAACTGCCTGGGTAGGTTGGTTAACAAATACTCCAACCAACCTCTACTTATGACTTCGTCGGTCGACCAAATATTTCTTAGTCTACCATCGGGTCTAGTCGACTAGCCCCTACAACATCCCCCCCCACCTCAATTCATTTATTTTCCTGAGCATGTGGGGGTTATACAAAATTATTTTTCCATATTCTGATTACAAAATTACAAAATATAGGAGAGAGAGAGAGAGAGAGAGAGAGAGAGAGGATACATAATCTTCATATAGTAGATTGGCTTAAAGTGTTATTTCTAACTGCTCCGTTGTGCATGGAATTCCCCTGCTGGTTTCGTTGACTTCTTTTCTCTTTTCACTTTATGTACTGACTTTGAGGCAGTCTGAATGATACTAGGGGCTCACAAATTTTGTTGTTGTATGAATTCACACCATGTGCCGATCACCTGTCGTGCTTCGATATTTAGTATTTTCGATTGGGCAATCAGGTCGAATTTTTCTGCTAATTCTGATGTCTGAGATGTACCCAACTCTTGGTCAAATTTTTGTTCCCTGAGTTGCATTCTGTATTGGAGCTCACTGATTTCCAACTGCACTTTGTGTCCCTCCTTCTACCATTCATGTTCTTGTTGTGATAGTTGTAACTCTGTTGCTTTTTCTTTTGCTAGCTATGTGGTGAGGGATTCTTTGATTTTTCTATCGGAGGCCAAGTTTCTTGCTCTTTCTATACTTTCAAATGCAACCTTTTATATCTGACATTTACTAAATGCATCTGCAAAATGTGTTGGCCATTCACTTGCCACATAATTCAATCTGCTAGCTTGTTTGGTCAATTTATCTATATCCCACTTGAAGCCTTTAAGATTATTCCGTTCTGTCTCTAAGGTTGTGTTCATCCGCTCCTGAGCTGTTTGAATTTCCTTTGCTGGTAAGTTGCGTTGTTGTTCGACTTCTTATTTTTCTCTTTACAGAGTCACGATTTATTTTTGGTAGTGTGTACTGGTTTTGATTATTCTGTCAATTAGCTCTTTAAATCCTTCTAAGGGGTTTTGTGCCTCTGGTATCTGTTCTATCCTCTCATGCAACTAGACTGCTTCTCTACACTCCTCCAAGATGTTTTTTTTCTCTTGTTTTAGTCTCTCGACCCAACTTCCTTCTTTGATCACATTCTTTCATCTCCTTGATAACTCTTTTGAAATGGCTCCATGTAAGTCAATGTTGAGATCAATTCCTGCTTTCGAAATTTCCCTCCCCTTTTCTATTTTCCCAATTTTTTTAGTCCATTTCTTTTCCCTATTCTATACTTACCAAAATTCCCCTTTTCTTTTTTCCATTCTAGTTTTTATACTCAGTCGTTTTCCCAAAACAATGGGTTCCTGGAATGGCGGACTCACAAATCCTCATCTCCAATCCACACTCTCACATATTGAGTCTGGCCAACTGCCACATTATTTCATACTTATCCGTTTCTGTAGTCGTAGGTTCCCGGGTTGGCGGGGTCAAACTCTCTTACCCCATGTTTTGTGATATATATTTTGCATACAAAAGATCAGTGATCTACATTTTAACCATCTAATTCCCCGATCTCCCAAGTATCTCATTCCTCCTATGCTGAGTACGTTTGACCGCATCACAACACTTAGCCAATTTTTGACCTTCTACAGTCGCGAGTTCACAGGTTCCCGGTTGACGAGTTCACAAAAATCTCAAATCCTATTTTGCTCTCGTCCATCCCTGCCACCTTCACGCTTTTTCCAATACACCTTTAGTATGGTTTAATGCTAATAACTCATTATGCAGGTCTTGTAAATATTGTAATTAATAGGCAAGGGGATTGAGGATATTTCTCATTAAACCACATTAAAAAATGATTTGCAGAAGATTATATTATATCTCTCAAGCGCTCATTCCAAATATTATCTGGATCAAAAGAACGCTCCCATCAACTTATTGCAACAGTAGCTCGACAAAATTTCTGCGGAGATAATTTGAACATTTTTGGATGAGAGGACCAAAAATTTCAGTGGTCTAGAGCGTACTCTTATTATTCATCCCCTTCTGCTCAGAAGGAAGTAATTGGACATCCGAAATTGCTCGTGCAGACTGTGTTACTAAAGTCTTTGACTATAAGGAGTTGGTTTCCCGGTGCGCTAACAAGTATATACCAAACCAATGGATTATTCAACTCCAAGACTATTCTCCCATCTCCCTTTTGCCTCAAGTATTTCGTAAAATACTGAGACTCCCAGAGCCAACACTCACCTTCAAAGGTGAAGATTGCAGAGACTTCTTGAAAAAACACGATAACAACCTGGATCTCTTACCTAAATTCTTGGAGAATCATGCATCCATCCCTGAAGATATTACTAGATTGCAAGTCAACTTGTTCAAAAATCCATTTCGGGAAATTGCCTGGTTATTTACCAAAGTTACGAGCCAAGAAAATACTGCTAGCATTTCTTGTATGATTCTTTACATCTTATATTTTATTGTCAAGGAGCATGCCATTTTTGATTGGGGGAAGTTGATTTCCATTGAAATCTCTTCCCAATTGTCTCAGTATAAAAATGATAAGAAATTACTTATGTCTTCTTATTTGGTTTTCACGATATCACATTGATGTGATTTCCCTAGATTGTCTATATGGAAGAGGGTGAATTGTGTTTGACCCCGTGACCTTTTGGTGCCAAGCTTTATGGAGGCACAAAGATTCCCTACATTTTTATGAAGTTTACAACGACTTTATCTATGTTCTTAAAGATTTTTTTTTCGGAAAGGATACCCCAAGAATATACAATCAAGCCAGTAAATTTCTGGATAAAAAGGGGACTTTGAAGCAAATGGAAGATTACAATGTTATCAATATTTTTGGTTCTAATGAAAATCCTTCTTTCTTCCATGCCATATATCCGATAGACTGTTTGTCGCATGGAAATAAAACTTTTGGCTTCACTTTTTTCATGAAAAACGGAAAAATCAATTCATACTTTTGCCTTGGAAAGTTGGGGATTTTGTATTCAGAAATATGAACAAAAATGATGAATTCTCAAACCACTTCCACAACTTGAATCTTAAGTATGCTGAAAATATTAGAGGGTTTGAACCTAATGGAATATTTGCAGAACATATGTTAACAATGGGTTTTAGCAGTTCATTTATCCATATAGTTCTAGGAGAATAAGAATATAATAACCTAGGCAATCCTACCCACACTGTTGGCGACTTAGAGATGGTACTTTGTACCAATGAATTGTATAATCAGAGAGGAAAATGTCCCAACGAGAAGAGTACCCAGTCCCCAACTATTACTCCCAAGACATCAACACCTCGTGGCAGTGCTCCAACGACCCACCCATCCAAAAAAGTAATCAACAGTAGTTCAGGCAGAGGAGGAGACAAGAACCCACCTCTAGGAAAAATTGAAAGCTCCCATAAACTTCCTCTGAGGAAGAAGAGGAAGAATATTGTACAATAGGAAGAAGAGCATCGCATCAGAAGTGACACCAATAACTTCTCCCTCGAAGATGTGGAGCTCGAAGATGGCATTGAGAAGATGTTTCCTAACATTGACCAGGCAGGAGGCGCGACCCACAAGAACCAGTCGTTGGAAATTGTTGAGGATGAGATATTTGATGAAGACGGATCATTTGTATTTTAGAGTGTTGTCTTTGACATCAAATCTAAAAAATTAATTATTCAGAAGAGTGATGCGAAGAATAAAATGGGGAAATCTTGTTTAGAGGTTAACCTAAAGAATATATAGCCTTCCCAGCTTTCTAGAATCCATAGAGCCACTGATTATGCATTGGATGATTCCATTGGCAGTCTTGAAGAAGAAAATACAAAGTTAAAGGAAATGATTAAGGAACTAGAATAGACTTTGATGCCTCTTCCATTTATTGCCAACACTTTGGCAATTGTCGGACCTTCCATGCCCACATCCAAAATAAAAAGATCCTCAAGCTTACTCACATCATCCAGGATCTATGTGGAGAATAATATCAAGAAAAGAATGACACTAATTACAAAATCTTGGGAAATTTCAAAGAGCGTTATTTCTTTTGGCTCGAGGGCGCATGTCTTCCTTGAATATCTACAAGCCGACCTAAAAAACGAAGAAGGTTTCTACCTTGATGTTGTGGCACCCTTTGGTATTAAAGTTACCAACATGTCGGAGCTAAAGAGAAGAGAGGAGGACCTTCCCTCTCTAAGTCGGATCAGGCAGCTGAATTACTGCTAGAAAGAGAAAATAAAGAAATTGAACACCATTGTTCAGACGTGCAACCAAGCCGTAAAAAAGAGAGAAGATCTATTCAAAAGGCTCATGGAGGTGGACCTAGACGGAAGCACTAATGAAGTCCAATATCCCAAGTTGATCCTCAACTCGTTGTTTCTAACAAAATAACAATTCGATTAGCGGGTTAAAATTTTTAAAGGATTGCCAATTGAAAAATTCTATGGTCTAATTGTATATGATGAGAACACCATAGACAACTGGCTAGTTGATTACTCCATAAAAAATTAGGATGTTGAAGAAGTACTACATGGAATTTCCATTGATCTTCAAGACTTGGAGGGTGAGTTATTCAATATTAAAATCCGACATGAAATCAATGTGGTACCTATGAAAGGTTACATCGAGGAATGGTTCAAGAAGGCTACCGATAAACTAACAAATGAAGGACAAGAAGCAGTTGAGACGGTTCATGTAACCGTTGATGAAAACGATTAAAGGACATCAATGGGAAAATGAACACACGAGCGACCATCATAGTAAGTTTACAGTGATCACATTATTCTTTTCTTTATCAAGTCCTTCATCCAGTTATTCCACTTCTTTCACTAGAAAGGTTTAACCAAATACTTATAACTCCTTTGTTCTTCTTACCAGGTTTTGATGATCCTTCCACTGCCCAACATCCTCTTTCTAAAAGATTATTTCTTGTATTTATTTTCTTAATGGTCCGTGGGATCCCCAATCCCAGTCTTTAAGACAAACACATTTACATTTTCAAGAACATGTAACAAATTATATATTTTTTGGAAATTTCAAGAGAACTACTTTGGGAACAATCTCAATTGTGCGTTGTAACCCTGTTTTCAGAATATAAAATATTTGAGGTTGATTTGTCATTATCTTTACTTGAGATTCCCATGTATCCACTCTGTTAAAGTTCTCATGTGCATGCATATCATCTTTTTTTTATTTTTTATGTGATCATAAATCTTTATCTTAAACTATGATGGATGTGAGGAAATTTTGTTTATTTACTTTAAATGTGTGATGTGTGTGATTCTTGGTCCTCTCTTAGGAAATTTCTTTAAAAAGACAAACACAAACTTTTCCTTTTATTTATTTTCTATATTTATGTTTCTTTGAAATACTACGATGAACTTCTGTCAAGTCCCACATTTTGAACATTTAAAAATCTCAAGAAAGTCTAAAGAGGAATACCACCTCTATAAAAACACAGAGGAATTTACATCCTCGTGAGGTTTTTGTTTTGGTCCTAATGTATTCAAGCGTCAACATTTTTGGCGACCATACTAGGGAATGAACTGAAATTTGGAACCCAGTCTAGTGTTTGTAAAAGAATATATGACTTTTCCCCAAGCTAATCAACCCCACCTGAAAATTGGATTGAACAATGAACGAAGCATTTTACATCAGTTATATAACTTAGTAATATCAACGACTGAGACCCGTGAAGATTTAGAAAGGTCGTGGAAAACCTTGGTCCAAGAAGAAGAATGAGACATCCTCCGGAGATAGAGGAGAGAGGATTGACAAGACAAAGGCTAGCGAGAGCACCACAAGAACAAGGTCATAATTGAAGTTGGACTAATACAAGGGACCCATTACCAGAATTAAAAGAAAGAAACTCTTTATTCTTAGAAGTGAGAGGCCTATTCCTGGAATTTCTCCAAACATGGAAGTAAGAGATGAACAACCCTGAGGCGAGCATCATGAGGAGAGACAAGGAGGTGGAAGTGATGCTGCGAGGAATCGAGGAAATCCAGGATTTGAAAATCGAAGGAGGGTAAGAGATTCCCCTCTAAATCTTATAGGTGAGAAACATGATCTCCTTGTTCTCCCTAAGGGAACCTTAAAGGAATTTTCTAGAGACAGATCAATCGATGCAAAGAGGCATCTGCACTTATTTCTTGATGTTTGTGATTTTCATCGTGTTGAGTATGACAATGTCATGGTAAGGTTGTTTCTGCAAACCTTATCAGGAAGAGCATATGAATGGTATACAAAATTTACTAGTAGATCTATTTGCTCATTTAATGACCTCGAAGCTATGTTCCTAACTATGTTTTCCACTCCAATTGCTTACCATACCCTCGTCACTGATTTCACCCAGATTGGGTTGAGGAAGAATGAAAGGATGTGATATTTTAATCTCAGGTTCAGTAAAACCTTGAGTAGAATTCCATAATATAAAAGACCAAATGAACCCATCATTCTTGGTTTTTATAAGAATGCAATGCCCCTGAATGTAAAATATGCCATCAGAACATCCCAAATGGATACTTTGGAGGAGGCAATGACTAAAGCCAATGAGATGGAAGAAATTATGATTGAAACGGGTGTCAACCCTGACATTATACTAGGAAGAGTACAAAGGCAGTTGGATGGATTAAATATTGATAATCAAGGAGATTCCAATTCAAGAAAGAATGAAGAATTCAAGCCTCGAGTGACTCATAATCAAATGGTGGGAGGAGGATTTTTCAAGGGAACCATATCTGACGTGAAGGTTGACCCTGTGGCGACACATGAAACTAAGAAAATAATTGAAATTGCACAGACGAATAGAACCATCAAACAAATGAAGAACAAGATAACCAAACTAAGAAGGGGAGATAATTACATGCCAAACCCAAGAATGCCAATCCCAGAGAAAAGGAGGAGCCCTCCCCCAGAAAATAGAGTGAGGTTTGAGAACATGGATAACCCACAAAGACCAAGGGTTCCCAGAAAACATACTACAAATGCGGTTGTTTTGGATGATGTCTATGATGATAAATTAATTAAGCAAGAAAATTATTACTCACCTGATGAAAGCTCTATAACTGTGCAGATGGACAGATGCGAGATGTCCATGTATATATTTGGAGAGGGCGAAAACGATCCCAACTCACAAGAAAACTTCGCCCAGACAAGAGGATTTGTGAATAGACCAAAAAATAAAGGTGACTCTGACAAGGAAAAACAAAAAGAAAAGGAAAAAGAAAAAACAAGTGAAAAAGTCTTAAATGAAAAAGTGACGGATGGAAATGGTACTAAAAGGAAACACTTGGCGTCAAACTCCACTCAAATGATGTATAATGTCGTGGAGGACTTAAGTGAATTAAGGATAAATTTTCCCTTTACAGAGGTGGTGAAGATTCCCCAACAAAGACAAAAAATATTAAGTTGGTGGATGATCCATCTGAAAGAGTTGAAGTTGTCGTTACCAGTCCAAAACAAAGCCAGATCTCGTCAACTGCCAAGTTGAGAGGTAAAATTCTTCCCTTCTAAATTTCAATTAAAAATCATGATGTTGCACTACATAATTGTTTAGTTGACACTGGTACGACAAATAATATAATGCCACTTGCGGTCATGGAGGCATTAGGCATGAGTTTCACTAAGTATTATGAAACCGGTGAAAGAATATATGCAATTGATTCTAGAAAAGTGCCATCATATGGAGAAATCAGGGACTTTTATGCTTGTATTATAGCAGTCCCCTGTTGGGTCGCCAAAGTACCATCTTTTTACCAACCTTTCACTTCACTTTCACTTCACTTTTAACCATATTACGCTTTCCGATACCCTTACATTAAACCATTTTCATGATTACATGGGTTTTAGACATATTATTTTCCAATGCATCTACTTTAGTGTTTTTGAGTGAATTTATGATTAAATATTGGGAAAATGACATGTTTACACTTATATATGAAAGTGGGATGAGTTTCATGATGTTTACAGGTGTATTTGAAGACTCCAACCAAGTCAAATTTGACCATCAAGCCTCAA
>ML787970.1:299959-311673 GCA_009831015.1 Picea engelmannii
GGATCTAGGAGAGATTTGTGGATCTAAGTTATCTTAAATTTTTGTATAAATAGGAGTGCCTCCTCCATTTCAAGGGGAGGACTCTTGGAGCATTGTATCCAACTTATGATGGAATAAGAATCAAGCTTTCTTTTCACATCAGTATCCATTCTCTATTTTAGATTTAGAATTCTTTAGTTTATGTGTTACTTTGTTCTTGGGAGAATTGAGCTCACTCCAAATAGATCATAGTAGCATTTTCTTTTTGTTTTAATGCTTGGAATAGGTTTATATGCTTTATTGTTTTTATTAGAATTATTTGATGATCTTGATTGTTGATAGGTTTTTTGAAACATCTTGAGAGGACCTCCTAAAAGGGAGCTAGTGTTTTCATGCCTACAACAACTAAGCCTTTTTAAGTGTATTTATTTTCAATGCATGAGTGTTTACTTGATGATCTTGATTGTTGATAGGTTTTGTGAAACATATTGAGAGGACCTCCTGAAAGGGAGCTAGTGTTTTCTTTCCTACAACAACTAAGCCTTTTTAAGTGTATTTATTTTCAATGCATGAGTGTTTACTTGATGATCTTGATTGTTGATAGGTTATTTGAAACATTCTGAGAAGACCTCCTGAAAGGGAGCTAGTGTTTTCTTTCCTACACCAACTAAGTCTTATTAAGTGGAATGAAAGAGTTAGGATTTGATTGAATTTTCTTAGATTAGAGTTAGATGCCTACTCCTGCATATATTTTGCTGGCATCATCACAAGATTATGAGCATCCCTGGTTGATAATTAAATGAAAGCAATTTAAGAAATTGAATTTCCCCCCAAAATTTTTTGCACCGGAACGACATATTTCCGGGATGACATATTACCGGGACGACATATTTCCGAGACCACATGATATTTAGGTGGTTTTTCGGCACATGGTTTTTTGCTAATGGTTTTCTGTTTCCGATTAAGGAATTAGGGTTTTGGACTGATCCAGGTCATTGGGTTAGGGTTTTGGATGTCGTTGGCTCCTATATGTATATTGTATTGTAAACAATGTAACACAATGTATGAATATAATATATGCTGGTTTTCCCAGTTTGGGTTTCCAGAGGAAAAATCTCTGTGTAATGTTTGCATTTTCCATTGTATATTTTCTATTCTTTTATGAATATCTATTTACAGTAGACATTGTACAAGGTTAGAATTTACATAATGAAGATCCAACATTTTGGATGGCACCAAGAGGTTAACACCTGTGTTAATCTCTTACTCTCATGTTACCATGGTGGCTACTTATGGCTATACCGACGTATCACAGTCGATCTGACATTGATCTATAGGATCACCGGATTGAGCATCCAAGGACCCGACCCACAAGACTTCTACCTAGAAAAATCTATAGATCGCGCATTAGCACAGAAGATCAAGGATACCTACGACGATGTTGAAAAGGGGATGCGAGGCTACAAGGTAGCTTCCATCCAGAATGGCACAGTGTGCCTAGCATGCCAATTAATTGTAGGAAATCTAGTAAGGAAGAACAAACCCACACAGGTCACAAGGTTTGTCATTGACCTCACGGGGAAATGCGTGGAAGGCCTACAGATGAACTGGGAAAAGTACCTAGTTAACCAGATGGAATTATATTGTCATGAAGCACAGGATCAGGGCTACGAGTTCCACTTTAGCTGGCTCCTGATCCTCATCACGTTTACCACTTTGAAAATGCTGAAAGGTGCAACCTTCCCAGACATTGAGTCGTTCGAACCACTTGCTATGAATTTCACCACGCTCTGGTACTTGAGCAATATGGGAAAATAGTGGAAGACAAATGTGGTCTTTCACACATATTATCTCCAACTGAAGAGGGCTATCGAAGCTGAACCTTGCATGACGTCAAACACCCTACAACGGTTCCGACCCCTCATGAAGTTCTGTGCAGATCGACACTTCATCTATATCACTACGCGAGCAGGAGAGCATAAAGAGGAGCTGCAGTCATACTACAAAATCACATAGGAGGACCTCGACGAGATAACTAAGGACTGGTCAACAAACCTCCTCATCCTCGCTAATCCATCAGAGATGTCTAATCCCAAACTTGACAGCTCGGGGGCCGCTCACAAAGAACATGACACACCCAAAACCAACAGAAGAAAGAAGACCGGAGAAATCCAAGACTTAAGCAGTGCATCAGAAAAGACTGCTTCAGTATCACCTGGTCGAGGGGGTGATGACGAAGTAGAAGAGATAAATGGAAAATAAGATGAGCAGAAGCAAGGCGAAGTAACACCGTCTAGAGATGAGGTTGATCCCTTGAAGAAAAGGAAGGTTTCTCCGCCGAAACCCTCTTCTCGGAAGAAATCCAGGGCCACCTTGACTAAGATGCATATTGTGCTCAATGTCGATGACTTTGACTTCATCATCACAGTTGTAAATGACGCCTCATCGGAAATATTTTAGAAACAAGAAGCCAAGTAGGAGGAGATGTATGATAGAATCAAGGTTGAACTCCGAGGGGTACAGAAGGCCAGCCCCTACCATCGGAAGAACCAGAGTTGGGAGATGAGCCATCCCAACTCCGCAGACTAGCTTATGCGACTGAAGCTCGCCTTCGTCACGCATAGGAAGAAATAGAACAAGCCACCCAGGCCTTGAAGAAAGTGAAAGAATTAGTCGTAGAACAACGTCGAGTTGCAGAGTAGGAGAAGGTTGCTCTCTAGAAATTTTTTGAAGAGGAGAACGCACAGATTCAACAAGAAAAAGAATAGTTGCTTGCAGAGCAACTCAAAGTGAAATATATATATATATATATATAGATAGATAGATAGATAGATAGATATTTCACTTTAGGGAGTACTAGACTACTCTAATGGTGACATGTGAAATATGTTGTCTTCTATCCTATTTGTTAAGTGTTTAAACTCTTTGAATCTAATATAGTAGACAACCTACATAGTCCTTTTAGGAGTTGGATGTTAAATTCTTATAAATACTTGGTTGTATGTTAGTTTGAGTTTTCTTAGTTTGTAACATAAAGTGTATAAAACATAACACACAATGCATGTGTACTTGTAAGTATTGTTAATCAAAGTGTGAGAATCAATTTTTGGATTAGTATCAATCTTAGTAACATAACAAGGAAATAAGCTTTTGGATTGTTGTTGATAATGGTAACAAAGTGAAGAAACTAACTTTCATATTGATTTTGATGGTATTATTAAAGGGAGTTAACAAGCTTGTAATTAAGAAGGTATCATAAATACAAAAAATGTTTAAAGATAACAAATGGAAATCAAAACCCCTTTAATTAAGAAGGCATTACAAAGTGACCAATGATGTAAAGATATTAAGGAGTAAATAAATTTGTAATTAAGGAAACATCAGAAAGAAGACAAGTATAACAATAGGAAACCAATAAACTTGTAATTAAGAAGGCATCAAATTATTGAGATAAAATGAAATCATAATAACATGGAATGAAATCTTCACCCAAAGATATATGATTTTGACTTTTAGAATTATTTCAATTAAAACACAATGACAAAAATGTAGACCCACACAAAAAAAGAATTCATATTAACATGGAGCAAAATCTTTAACAAGGGACATGCCACCTTGATTTGTCGTAAAATTTCAATTAAGAAGCATCATAAATATGGAGAACACAAATCATACATGCACTTCTAAACAATGTTGGTTTTAATAGTCAAAGCACACATTAAGGATTAAAGGGACCCACAAAGCACACATGATCTCTACAAAAATATGAGCTAGTGGCCAAAAAGTATACTTTCTTCTTGGCAAACCGAGACAAAATAAAGTTTAGGAAATGGCAGTGAACCTACATGAAATAAAATTCACCTCTGAATCACCTTTGGTGCTCACATCAAAGGTTGTGTATTCCTTCTCTTTTTATAGTCTCACCATTGCTTTTGATGGCAGGTAGGACTCACTACTTCAACCTATTGGCGCAGGACAATTCACAAATTCTCTCAAAACTTGATAAATACAATTAGTTCCTTCACCTCACTATAGTTCCAAGTTCCAAATCCAATCTCCAATCTCACTATGCTATAGTCCTAACCATCTATTCAATCTATGAACAATTTACACTCTTTTCCAGGCTACTACCTTTTTTGGTAACACTGGAAGCACATATTCCAATGAGCGGATGATCAATCTAAGTCTCTAAATTTGTAGCATCATGAGAATACTTCCAAACTCTATGAGCAACATATCATGCTTGCAAATTGAACTGCTAGAGATTATTCTTGGAGTAGCCACAAATCTTCCAAATAAAATATAACTACACTTCATCGGGATCCTTTGGCTCTTTGCGCCCATAGTAGTAACTATTTTCCTTTAATTAGGTATGCAACATCAAGATTGCTCTCCATGCATGAAACCATCTCTATTGAATGTTGCAACATCCATTTGCTTAATTTTTTACTAATATAAGTAATATATTTGGCATAGTTAACTTTTGGTATTATTTCAAGCGGACATTATTCCATCAATAGTGTGAAACTAATATATATAAATGATCCATCAAGATCTTTTAATGACTGTGGTTGAGTTTTTAATTGCATGTGTTAATTAACCATTTGAGAAGCTTAATGAAAGAATGAGGAAATAAGAGGAATTATGACAGCCATATACACATATGCAAATCTGAAATGAATTAATAAACAACAAACCATAGCAAGAGAATTGATAACGGAGTTCAACACAACGTTGCCTACGTCTCTGGGCCTTTGTCTCTGTGGGGGAGGCTTCTTTATTTGTTCAAAGCTAAAAAATAAATTGCAGCAGTGCCAATTGGCTACAAGACTGATCTGCTCATATTCTTCCAGATCTCTAGAACCCAACAAAAGAAATGACACGCAAAACGGATGACCGGAGCTCCCAGAAATGGCCCACAAGCGTCTGCTCCTCAACAGCTTCCCTGCATAAAAATGGTTTTGGCTTGGCTTCCCTTCATCATAACTCTTCTCTAACTGTCCTCCATGGCCTCAAACAAGCCTGGTTTTTATATATCTAAAGTTGGTTAACCATCCCCAACTTCCTCCCAAAATTTGGCCTCCAAAAATGCCCAATATCTCCCCAAAATGGATAAAATCCATTAATACAGACATAAAAATCAAATAAAAATCAACTATATAGTTTTAAAAACCAAAATTTGTTTAATTTGGGGCGCAACCCTTTTTCTCCGCTCCCTGGGTCACATGGGCGCCTCCATGTGGCCAGGCGCTATTCCTCCGGGCGTGCTAGCCCCCCTGTCCGGTTGGCTCCTGGTTTTCAGCACGTGGATAGAACCGCGGGCTAACACCCTAACCACTTCCCCACATTTATTGGGATAGACTCCTGGTTGTATGGGGTTGCCCAAGAACCAAGGGTCGGGCCCTATCCATATATCACCGATCATATGGGATGGCTAATGCAACCGCGAGATGGGGCTAAGCCCCAACCCTTTCCGCCTCCAACCAAACTCTTAACCAAACTTAAATATAATTTTTGCCATATAGTTAATAAGAAACACCAGTGGAGCGAGCGGTTAGTCCGGTCCTGCCAGTCCGTAGCTTGGAAGAGGTCAGGGGTTCGACTCCGGTGGAGACCCCATATTTTGCATAACCCGAAAGCCAACCATAGGGTGCCACGTGGCAGCCCATGACTGGGCCACGTGGTACCTCCACTACCAATCATAAACTGCCACTTGTCAAACACTGATTCATCCACCTGTCTGCCAAGGTGTCTGTCCAGTCAGCAACCGTACTGCCACGCCAACATGCCACTGTACCTTCCACCGTGAGCCTGTGCCACGTGTCACCCTCTGACTGGTCCAAATCATCTGTCGTACTCCCTGTCACCTACCACGTGTCTTCTCCAGGAGCTTCCATGTCAGCTATACGGTCTGTACAGTCAGCCTGCCACGTGGCACTGTACAGACTATATAGTCACCCATTTTTTTTCCCTGTTTGGGTTTTTTAACAGAATGCGATATCTTTCACATACGAAGCCCGTTTGACGAAGTAAATATATGGTCAGAATCAGGAAGACGAGACAGACGCAATGGCGTTGGTTTTGTCAGATTCTGAGCGCTTTCATTTTGAGCCTTTTTTAGCCCTATCAGGCTCCTAGATCCAATTATGGATCACACCTCCCCACTAAAGACCTTTTGGTCCCCAAAAGGTTACTGGCCAGTCGACAAGCTCGGGATAGGCCCCAAAAGGTTACTGACCAGTCAACAAGCTCGGGATAGGCCACCCAGCTTGTCCTCTGTCTCTGAACTCTGTCCTGTGCACCTGTCTCATCAAGATCAACTGTAACACAATCATGACAACTGACAGTGTATTATTAGCCATTTGAACCCTGTTACATCTTACTGAAGCCACTATCATCCATGTAGACAACATTATTGATGATAGTATAAAAAAGACGACTGCAAATGAGTTGATATACTTGAAATATTTGCACAACATGAGCTTATCTTGAAGCAACTTATGATTGATTTTCCATTCAACAATCATTTATTGTTTTTGCTTAAGATCGATTACTTCATTTGAAACAATTATTGGTTTGTGGCTTGCTTGTACTGCCTTCTTTAATTGTTCCATTGTTTGAAGTGTTTTATTTTCTTTAACATGATGAGCATGAACCACATAATCTTGACCTGCTTTGGTGAATTGATATTGATTCTTTGTTCTGTAGAAGATTGCCTTACGATCATATAAATATGGACTACCTAAGACCATTCCACATTCTCTTAAYGRCACTACATCACATGTTACTTCRTCCACATACTTAGATGAAATTGCAAATTTGATTGTGCACTGCTTTGTTATGTGCATTTGATGATGATTGCTTATCCATTTAAGTGTGTAAGGCTTATGATGAGTTTGTGTTTTTAACCCCAATTTCTTAACCAATTCTTCTGAGATTAGATCAGATTGAGATCCACTGTTGATTAATGTGTCTATCTTAGTGTGTCGCATGATTACCCTTATATGAAACAAGTTTCTTCTACAATCAATGCCATTACCAATTTTACCTGTCATACCAACCAATGAGATCTTTGATTCATCACCTGAATCCGATCCCAAGTCTGTGGGTTTTGTTGTCGTTGTCACTGTCTGCATTCCCTTCTTTTCCTTGAACCACTTTGGCCTCTTCTTGGGATGCAACTGCCAAAATTTGTCCTCATCATGTCCCTCTTTCTTGCAATGCTTGCAAGAGGGCTTTCCTTCCTTCCTCGTCACTGCATTTGAATTCTTGCCATGCCTTTTCCTCTTGTCCTCTTTCCTTGAAGACGATGATTCCCTTGACACACCTGCTTTTCCTGCTTCAATATACATAGCTTGAACATAAACCTCATCAAGGTTAGTGGGTCTAAACATGAATACAATGTTTCTAATATGCACAGATAACCTATATACTTCATAAGAGTTTCTTGTGTTTGTAAAGGGATATCTAACATTAATGCCATTTTTCGAAATCCATCGGTGTATTCTTGCACTGTTTATCCTTTTCTTAGTTTTAAAGATTTCCATTCAATTAATGCTTTTTCTTTATAACCCAAAGGATAGAATTGTTTCCTAAGTGCAAAAATGAAGCTTTTCCATGATGGAAATACATTACCCACTTGTTGCGTTCCCTTTTTCAACTTACTTTGCCACCAGATGAGAGTTGTACCTGCAAGTCTCAAAGATGCCAACTTGATTTGTGTGGCCTCATCTTTGATCTATTGCACACTGCAGTAAACCTCCATCTGCCTGATCCAATTGTCAATTTTCTCTGCATTTACTTCACCATCATATATGGGCAACTTAAATTTAACATCAAGTTTTAACAATGGCATTTCATTCTTATGCTTATAAACATTTTTCTTTCCATTAGATTTAGAACTTGAACTTGAAGAAGAAGGAGAAGAAGGAGGTGATGATGGAGGTGAAGGAGGAATCTGAGGATGATCCTCTTCCTCTTCACTTTTTCCCTTTGAAGATTCACCCAAAACTGGCCTCTTTCGTTCCAAGTAATCCTCATACAAAACTTTCACCATCTCTGACATAGCAAGGAAAGTTTTCCTGAACTCTTTCTCATCCTGAGAAATCCCTTCTTTCGATGCCATGTTCTCGCTGTGAGAAGCTCTCTTTCTCAATCCAATTAATGGATTCTCTGCAACAAGCTCACCTTCACCACGCTGTAGCTTTTCTCTAGTTAACATGCAAAACTCAAATCCAAACGTCAACTAGCTCTGATACCACTTGATCTGTAAAGATCTTTTAATGACTGTGGTTGAGTTTTTAATTGCATGTGTTAATTAACCATTTGAGAAGCTTAATGAAAGAATGAGGAAATAAGAGGAATTATGACAGCCATATACACATATGCAGATCTGAAATGAAGTAATAAACAACAAACCATAGCAAGAGAATTGATAACGGAGTTCGACACAACGTTGCCTACGTCTCCGGGCCTTTGTCTCTGTGGGGGAGGCTTCTTTATTTCTGTTCAAAGCTCAAAAATACATCGCACCAGTGCCAATTGGCTACAAGACTAATCCGGTCATGTTCTTCCAGATCTCTAGAACCTAGCAAAAGAAACGACACGCAAAACGGATGACCGGAGCTCCCATAAATGGCCCGCAAGCGTCTGCTCCTCAACAGCTTCCCTGCATAAAAATGGCTTTGGCTTGGCTTCCCTTCAACATAAATCTGATTTTAATTTCCTCCATGGCCTCAAACATGCCTGGTTTTTATAGATCTGAAGTTGGTTAACCATCCCCAACTTCCTCCCAAAATTTGGCCTCCAAAAATGCCCAATATCTCCCAAAAATGGATAAAATCCATTAATACAGGCATAAAAATCAAATAAAAATCAACTATATAGTTTTAAAAACCAAAATTTGTTTAATTTGGGGCGCAACCCTTTTTCTCCGCACCCTGGGTCACATGGGCGCCTCCATGTGGCTAGGCGCTATTCCTCCGGGCGCGCTAGCCCCCCTGTCCGGCTGACTCCTGGTTTTCGGCGCGTGGATAGAACCGCGGGCTAACACCCTAACCACTTCCCCACATTTATTGGGATAGACTCCTGGTTGTATGGGGCCGCCCGAGAACCAAGGTTCGGGCCCTATCCATATATCACCGGTCATATGGGATGGCTAATGCAACCGCGGGTTGGGGATAAGCCCCAGCCCTTTCTGCCTCCAACCAAACTCTTAACCAAACTTAAATATAAGTTTTGCCATATAGTTAATAAGAAACACCAGTGGAGCGGGCGGTTAGCCCGGTCCTGCCAGTTCGTAGCTTGGAAGAGGTCGGGGGTTCGACTCTGGTGGAGACCCCATATTTTGCATAACCCGAAATCCAACCATAGGGTGCCACGTGGCAGCCCATGACTGGGCCACGTGGCACCTCCACTACCAATCAGAAACTACCACTTGTCAAACACTGATTCGTCCACCTATCTACCGAGGTGTCTTCCTAGTCAGCAACTGTACTGTCGCGCCATCATGCCACTGTACCTGCCACCATGAGCCTGTGCCACATGTCACCCTTACAGTGGTGACATGTGTCACCCTCTAACTGGTCCAAATCACCTACTGTACTCCCTGTCACCTACCATGTGTCTTCTCCAGGAGCTGCCACATCAGTTGTACGGCTGTACGATCTGTACAATTAGCCTGCCACGTGGCACTGTACGGACTGTACAGTCACCCATTTTTTTTGCATGTTTGGGTTTTTGAATAGAATGTGATATCTTTCGCATACGAAGCCCTTTTGATGAAGTAAATATATGGCCGGAATCAAGAAGACGAGACAGACGCAATGGCGTTGGTTTCGTCAGATTCCAGGCATTTTCATTTTTGAGCCTTTTTTAGCCCTGTCAGGCTCTTGGATCCAATTCTGGATCAATAAAATAGCACAACCACATAAGTATAAGTGGTTTATATACTCTGATGGGGGTCATTAGTTATTAGTTTTGAAAAGTGGATAAAATTCATGTTCCTAGTTAAACTTGAAACACCAAACCCAAATCTATTTGAAATGACTAAAATAAAACTTTTGAAATACAACTATAAGAACCTCCCATTTATCCTACAAACAATATAGACAAAATAATGTACCAAGCCTTGAATTCAACCATCAAAAATACTTTTACAATATTCATGTTTATTGATTACCCAACATTCAATAAGAAAAAGTTACATAGTAACTAAGCAGTAACTAAGCTCACAATTTTTAAAATGAAGTTAATTTATTTTTGAAAAAATTCATAGTTGTGATATTATTATTATTATTTTTCATTATTAATAAATTAAATAAAATTTTATATTATTAAAATAAAATTAATAATAAAAATATTATTAGAAAAAATTCACTATTTCTAACCAAATTGAAAATTTAAAAAATGTTTTAGATCATTTTTACAGTGCTTGGATAAATTAGCCTCGTAAATGCAAATAACTTGATCTATGATACACTATGTCTCCATGCATTGTGTTGTAGAAAACATGTATTGACAATGAATCGATATGTTCATTCGTCGTTTCTATTTGTAAAAATATATTTGATGGTCATTTGACAAGTCTGCTGTCACTTCTTCCATGATATGCAAAGCAATCAAAGGGACACATTTTGCAGCAAAGGGATTGATCGCTATAAATTATTTGCATCCTGGATTGGTTATAAACATAATCCTTGCACGTGTGGGTTGGTATCATTTTTTATTTTGAGATTCAATTATGGTTAATGGACGATGCCATCTCCAGTCATCTAATATGATTTGAAATTCATTTTCTATTTTCAAAGTGAGCCACAAAATGAATCATAAAATTTAAGCCATCCATTTATCTCTATTCGCATTAGCTTATCCACTTGTGATTTCCATGATTCTTCCATCCTACCACCCCGCACATCAATCTAACTCCATCAATCATCATGACATTTTTCTACCTACCTGTACCCGTTGACATCTGTGACAACTTTTGGTGGCCACTTGTACAAGCTTCCCTTCTTTACAATGTACTCATTTAGTAATTACCCTTCGCATTAACCCTAATATATCCAAGCAATTAGTTATCTAATATTTATGAATCAATTTTAGGAAACATGTGAAAAGATAGCATGTAAAATGATTCTTTTGGGAGTTCCATATAAAATATTTTGGTTTCTTCTTGTTTATAAGAAATTTTCATTATATCTCTCTTTCTCTCATACAACATGCAATTTTATGGGTATCTCTTTTCATTACAATTTTCATTATATCTCTCTTTCTCTCATACAACATGCAATTTTATGGGTATCTCTTTTCATTACAATTTTCATAAAGAACAAAAAACTTTTACCATATCCAAGGGTTATCTATTTGACCAATTGTTTTCTAGGATTAACACTCGGCCTCATAAAACTTGTGCCATTCATGCAAGGAAGAATGTTAGCAGGAATGTAACCTGGAAAATGAAATGAATCTCCATTTATGTCAATAGTGAACAAATGACCCATCGACTTCCCTTTATACATTTTCAAGTCATATGCAAGAATGTGATGAAAAAATCCATTTGTTGCAGAAGTAAAACATTTTAATGGTAAATTGCCTTTTCATTTTCTAATAAACTAGGGTTAACCATCCTGCTAAATGTGGTATTTGTCCATGATATAATCTTTGAAAGAATGAAAGTGGAACTATTTTTCTATGTACACGATAAAGTGCATTTTTAGTATCAAGTTTGACTATGT
>ML787970.1:343140-364585 GCA_009831015.1 Picea engelmannii
GTTTTGTTGGGTTTTCTTCCCCTAGAGGATTTCCCAGGATAAATGTTGTGTCTCTTGTGATTGTGTATTTCTCAGTGATCTTGGATTATGCTATTGTTATCTAATGAAATGCAAACATCTATAATAATGGCTTAAACATTAACCACAAGAGGACACGTGGAGGTAGATATCGCACTTTAGAGGATTGCACGAAAAATCAAAAGAAAAAGGCTTGAATCTTGAACTCCCGAAGTGAATCTCGGTCATCCAAATCAAGAGGCCACGCGTCACTAAATCTCTCACTTCGGGAATTCAACACTTCAGAGGATTGCGCAAGCCAACAGAAGAAAACTCTTGAAGCCCAAACTCCTGAAGTAATTATGGACCATTGATCTCAAATCAACAAGAACCGTTGATCTTTGTAGCAGGGAGCAGGGTCCATCCAAGAGAGGCGCATGCCAGCAAAAGCAAGGCTTTCCCAAATCGTGGATTGCGATAAAATCTACGACCACGCTTCATTACGGGGACGCAACATGCTTGAACAATAAAATTCGTGATCGGTCCCGCAATTGAAACCATGGTATAGCGGAAGAGCTATGTGGCAGAAGGTGGTGAATTGTGGGCTCAAAAGTAGTGTGGACCCAAACCTCCCTTGGTATCTCCCGCAATCACATGCTTATATAGGTCCCAATCCAAGAGTAGTGTGTGGCAATAAAATAGGTGTTAAGCCTCATCCTGATCCCGAGGAGAAATCAATCAATGAAAGAAGGACTGGTGGTTGAAACATCGACTACCTCCTTAAATGGAAGCATGGAGGGTATGGCCGAGGAGACAAAAAACTATCGGCCCGAAGTATCATAGAGGGAAGTTTCTCCTGCATGCCCATACTGACCAGAGTTTCCTTCTGACAGAAGGAACATGACAGACAAGAGAAGACATACGACACTGAAAAAGAGGCACCCATGCAACAAGACATGACTATTATTTTGACTATAAATACATCAGATGAATGATGTGGGGGGTTCAGAGGATGGAGAGCTGAGATAGTTTTAGGAGCAGTGATCTGTATTTTTTCAATTTGTAAGTCTTAGGGATTGGATTGTAAATATTATGTTATTGAATATTCCTTTGAGTTGTTTTTATCAGAATGTTTTCTTAGTTTACATGTTGTTGTTTTCTTCCTATCTGGATGTAACATATTTGATTTATGGATTCTTGAGGCGATAGAGGATCTGCTATCATCTTGCCCATGTTTCATCGCTTATCACTTAGACACTTGTTGTTTTATTCTTGTCTGGATGTAGCATCTCTGATCTATGGATTCCTTAGGTGGTAGAGGATTTGTTGTCATCTTCCCCATCTTTCATGGTTCATCACTCATACATTTTTCTGTTTTATTTCTTGTCTGGATGTAGCATCTCTCTAATCTATGGATTCCTGAGGTGGTAGAGGATTTGTTGTCATCTTGCCCATCTTTCATGGTTCATCACTCATACATTTTTTTGTTTTATTTCTTGTCTGGATGTAGCATCTCTCTGATCTATGGATTCCTGAGGCGGTAGAGGATCTTCTGTCATCATTCCCATCTTTAATGGTCCATCACTCAAAAAAAAATTGTTTTTCTTCTCGTCTAGAGGTAGCATCTTCGATCTATGGATTCCTGAGGCGATAGAGGATTTGTTGTCATCTTGCCCATGTTTCATTGTTTATCACTCAGGCACATTCTGTCTTCTTTCTCCTCATCACCACATAAATCCTTTTGTCTCATAGGCAGTTTAAATGACTTCATTATCATGGTATTTATGACTCCATAGCCCAATGGTCAAGGACTGATCAGAAACGACCTTTGTTATATTTTCCTTTCTTTGCAGTCTTGTCCTGATACACCTACTCAAACCATTTTAATCCATTTTAATTTTTTGATGGGTACTGGGCTTATCCTCTTGCAGTTAGAGGGTGGTTCTCAGTGCTAAAATTAATGGCACCGTTGTCGGGGACGAAAATGATGATATCTTCCCTGGGAGAACGACAACAAATAGATCCAGTTTTAGATGGTGAACTAAAGTTGGACACATTATTATGACTGCTTATCTTTCACCATGGCGACTCCACTGTGCAGAATTTGTTGGTGACTCCACTGAAAGGTGGAAAATCAAATGGATAAGGAGGTTATCCTGGCCAAGAGGTTTTCCCCACTCGACTTCTCAACCGTATTTGGTTATCCACATCTTGTGCCTCATATCGATTAATGGCAAGATCTGCTACCAAGATTTTATGAGGGTAAGAATGAAAGGCCTCTTGAACATGTTATAAGATTGCATTCTTTGATACAAAAACTTGACATACATCATGAAGACATGTGTATGAAGATGTTTATATACTCTCTACTAGGAGATGCTCATATTTGGTATCACTCTCTTGATATTTCTATCATTTCTTCACTTGAAGAGTTTCATGCAACTTTCAATATGCATTGTCAAAAGTTTTATTCCTCTGAGTTAATTTGTCATAGTTGTTGTGAGGAGTATAAAGACTATGTTCAAGATATAATTGATTCTTATGAAGGCTGTGAGAATGAAGAAGATGCCTTGTATGAGGAATCAACTCTTTCGCTTCCCTATTCATCTACATCATATGAAAATTTTGTGTGTTGCTCTTTTGAAGAAAATGCAGAGGATATTTCTGTTCTTGAAACAGATGTTTTTGGCAGTCCTGCTTATGATGAATAAGTTATTTCAAATAATAACAAAAAACAACCAATTTTTGATGAATATCCCAACGAAGATGATGAAGAGCAGATATTTTTCATGGTTTCTTTGGAACCTCGTAGCATGGTTCTTGTATATGATAATTATGGATCTGATCCTTGGGAGAGCCATGAAGGAGAAATGGAAGAGATCAACTTATCTCATCTCCAGCAATTATAAATGAGCAACATGTTAAAGAGAAACATCCATTCATTGATATACATGAGGAGATCTCTTGCCATCAGCTTGCAGATGTTACTAGAGAAGGCAAAGGAGAAGTGGATTAGCAGCCTACATCATCCTTTCACTCACATGTGCTTGCCACAAACATTCAACCAATTGTGAGCAACTGTAAAGCAAAGCAATATTTCTGTTACCAATCTAGTAGGTTTTATCACCTATTTTGTGACCATGTGGGGGAGTACATGGAGTTTCATTTCCTCCATGTATTGAAGCCTTCAAGCTTTGTGATAACTTCAACATTGGGAGGTAATATGAAAAATGTAATTATTTTGTTGTCACAATTTTATTATCTCTTGTTGATCATTGGCAGAGTAATAAAGTATTATGTTAGGAAGTTACTTGAGTGGATCTGGTGGAAGTTTGTTGTCACCTAGCCTATTGTAAAAGTCAGTAGAGTAGGGTCTTGTATATGAATAAGCTCGTGTGCGAGATTTTCAATTTTTAGTTTTATTTTAGTATTTGAATAAGTGACCCCATATCCCTAGGATAAGACATTGAAGCTGCTTGTTCTTGGCAACTCACAGAGAGCATGCCATCCCCTATGGATCCAATGTTATCACACAAAGTTGCCATGGGTCATATGCAGTTATTGTTGAGACCTAGGTCTGCAACTCTGTCAAGTCTCTCTCTCATTTTTGCATGCCTTCCTATAAATTTTTGTCTTTTGGTTGATAAAGTCAGGCTGATCAAGTATGTTGTTTGCGCAGGAAAAACTATGAGTAGAATGCAATGTTCAGAGAAGTCATTTTCAGGATCAAAATACTGGCAAGCGAACGGATTCAATTTTCATCCATAAGATCTTAGCAAGAGAAATATCAGCCACCAGATCAACAAGATTAAGTCACGACCATCAGATCTCATCAGAGAGAAATCGACGGTGGGGAGGCATTGCGGGGATCGAGATGAAAATTAAAGTTTCTGCAAGTTGTGAGCCTGCAATCTCTCAGGATTGTTGATATTTCTAGATCAACAAATCAACTATGCATATCGATCCTGTCATGAACGAGCATCTTCGCATTGCAGGGATCAGAAAGGAAATTAAAGTATCTACTAGTTGTGAGCCCAAAATCACTCATGGCCATTGATCTTTCGGTAGGGGACGCATGTCATGCTATCTCTTATTCCAGGAGAAAGTAAGAAAAAGTTGAGTGAGTAAAGGACTCCCGAAGGCCTAAAGCCCGAATTCCTGAAGTAATTATGGATTGTTGATCCCAAATCAACTAGAATCGTTGATCTTTGCAGCAGTATCACCTGAAATCTCGAACTCCTAAAGTGAATCTCGGTCGTCCAAATCAAGAGGCCACACGTCACCGGATCTCTCACTTTGGGAATTCAACACTTCGGATAATTGTGCGAGCAAGCAGAAGAAAGCTCCCGAAGCTCGAAATCCTGAAGTAAATTTTGACCGTCCAAAACAAGAGGATAAGTGGAGGCAGATATCACACTTTGAAGGATTGCACGAACAAGCAGAAGAAAAAGGCCTGAACCCTGAACTCCCGAAGTAAATATCGGTCGTCCAAATCAAGAGGCCACGCATCACCAGATCTGTCACTTCGGGAATTCGACACTTCGGAGGATTGCACGAGCCAACAAAAGAAAACTCCCGATGCCCGAACTCTCGAAGTAATTATGGACCATTGATCTCAAATAAAAAAGAACCGTTGATCTTTGCAGCAGGGAGCAGGGTCCATCCGAGAGCGAGGCATGGCAACAAAAGCAGGGATTTCCCAAATTGCGGATTGCGACAATATAGATGACCACGATTCATTGCGGGGATGCAACATGCTCGAACGATAAAATTCGTGAGCAGTCCCGCAATTGAAACCATGGTATAGCAGAAGAGCTATGTGATGGAAGGTGGTGAATTGCGGGCTCAAAATAAATGTGGACCCAAACCGCCCTTGGCATATCCCGCAATAACGTTCTTATATTGGTCCCAATCCAAGAGCAACACGTGGCAACAAACTAGGCATCAAGCCTCATCTTGATCCCGAGGAGAAATCAATCAATGAAATAAGGACTAGTGGTTTAAACATCGACTACCTCCTTAAATGGAAGCATGGAGGGTCTGACTGAGGAGCCGGCCCAAAGTACCACAGAGGGCAGTTTCTCCTACACACTCGTACTAGCCAGAGTTTCCTTCTAACAGAAGGAATAGGACAGATAAGAGAGGACATATGACACTGGAAAATAGGTGCCCAATTAGCAAGACATGTCTATTGTTTTGACTATAAAGACATCATATGAATGATATGTAAGGGGGGTTAAGAGGCTGGAGAGTCGAGAGAGTTTTAGGAACAAGGATTTGTATTTTTTGATTTTGTAAGTCTTAGGGCTTGGATTGTAAATATTATGTTATTGAAGATTCCTTTGAGTTGTTTTTATTAGAATGTTTTCTTAGTTTACATGTTGTTGCTTTCTTCATGTATGGATGTAACATATTTGATTTATGGATTCATGAGGAGGTAGAGGATCTACTATCATCTTGCCCATGTTTCATCACTTATCACTTAGACACTTGTCGTTTTCTTCTTGTCTAGATGTAGCATCTTTGATCTATGGATTCCTGAGGCAGTAGAGGATATGTTGTCATCTTGTCCATATTTCATGTTTCATCACTCAAACATTTTATTTTTTCTTCTTGTCTGGATGAATCATCTCTCTTATCTATGGATTCCTGAGGCGGTAGAGGATTTGTTTTCATCTTGCCCAACTTTCACGATTCATCACTCATACATTTTCTATTTTTCTTCTCATCTGGAGGTAGCATCTTTGATCTATGGATTCCTGAGGTGGTAGAAGATTTGTTGTCATCTTGCCCATGTTTCATCGTTTATCACTCAGAAACATTTTTTCTTATTTCTCCTCATCACCACATAAATCCTTTTGTCTGATAGGTAGTTTAAATGCCTTCATTAGCATGATACTTATGACTCCATAGCCCAATGGTCGAGGATTGATCTGCAACGACCTCTGTTATATTTTCTTTTCTTTGCAGTATTGTCCTAATCCACCTACTCAAACCATTTTAATCCATTTTACTTTTTTGACGGGTACTTGGCTTATCCTCTTGTAGTCGGAGGGTGATTCTCACTGCTAACAAGAAGCATTATGGAACTTGATTTCCTGGAATTGGATAGCAACTTGATTGAAATCAAGGCAAGGAAAAAAAAATGCAACTTAGTATTGAAGGACTTGATGAGGAGAGGCAAGAGAAAGTAATTTTAACTTATTATTTCCATACTGATTTATTTGTTGTAATATCTTGTGCAATTGTGTATTTATTTGATGTCGATATATGCTTCATCGTTTGCATTTGATTGGTACATTTCCAACCCTAGAGGCTTAAACTTATTGGCTTACACTTTAGAGAATGTCATATGTAGGAAATGATGGATTCTTTTTTATTCGTGTGTTAGTCCCTCATCATTCATGGTTATTTCTTTACATGTGGAGAATTGGTATGGGCAACCTGGGTCATGCTCTATTGGCCTGTTATGACACACTTGAAGTTCAAGTTCCTGGAAAAAAATCCATATAAAATAAACTACTTATTACAAACATTTTGTGGCTATATGGTCCACATGTCCATTCTTTAAAAGATATTTTAAGAGGAGTGTGGCATGATCTATTAGTTTTAAAATGACAATCTACCAGCAGTTGGTGGTTTTGTTCAATTCCATTAAGGATTGCACATCCAAGAATAAGATTCATAAGAGGCATGATCCAATTGGTGTAGTGATTTGACCCGGTTTTAAACTCTGATGTCTAGTTCCTAAACATCTCCAAACTTTCAAATAGTTGCAAATGTGTTTCCTACATTGCATCATTCAACTCCACTTTGCTTCTTCTAATCTGAAACAAGTCCACTGGACTTTAATTGTTCCATTCCTTTGTCCTTGAGTTTTTTTTCCTTTTGGTGCTCTTCTTTCCAAGCATTTGGTTCATGTCTTCATTCTTTGGTTGTTCTATAAAACCATCATGAAAACATACACATTATATCCATTATCATATAACATTGATATTTTCCATAGGAGTCCTCAACTCCACAATGCAATATTTATTCAAGAGTAAGTTTGTAGCCATAAGAAACACTTATTTCCATAACATCCCCATTTTCGAACCCCAAACTAGCGATGTGTATTGTAAATATAATTTATGGCTGAGGGCCAAATGATGTAAATTGAATATAATGAATAAAATGTATCACTAGCTGCAGAGGGACATGGACGAATATTTTGGGGCTTAGTTTCCACAAGAGAGGGAAGGGGTCCAAGGGAGAGAGTTTACCCTTGTCTATTAAATGCAAACCCATTTCTTTCTAAATTATCCTTACTTTGAACCTTCTATTTACAGTTAAGTGTTCTAGAGCCCAATCATTGAATTCATGTAAGAGGGTGGGTGTGAGAGTCACATCTCATAGTTATGAGAGCATGGGGGCTAAGGAAAATTATCTTGGGCAAGAGTGCAAGTCAAGCAAGCAAGAGAAAGAGGGGAAACTCATATGGGTAGGAGACTAGAATGGAAGATTTGCGTTTTTGCATTGAGAGCAATTTTTACATGGAATTTTTTGGACAACAAAGGAGTTCTGAGTGTTGAAGCTTGAAGGCAATTGTTGTGGGCACGTTTGGCAGTTGTTTAGAGTTGAAATTTAATGGATAAAGAGGCCCCAAGCCTATGAGTAACGATTTTTTCAAAATTCGTCAAGGGAAGTAAGCATTTTTCTGTTGGACGGATTTTTTTTGCAATTTGGATCTTTTATTTTTTGCAATTGTATGATCATGGTTGTGAGCGACCTATTCACACAGAGCGACCACGGTCGTGGTCGTGAGAAGCCTATGCACATAGAACGACCATAGTTGTTGTCGTGAGCAGCCTGTGCACACAGAGTGACCATAGTTGTCGTCATGAGTGACCTGTGCAAACAAAGTGTAATATATTGTTGTAATCTAGGGAAAAGTAGGGAGAGTTACCGATAGATCCTTACATAGAAATTTAATAGAATATACATGCACACATAGAAGTATAGATAAATACATACAAAAGTAATGAGAGCCCAAAGAACAGTCCTTTATTATAAGATATAACAATACATCATAATTACATACAAACTCTCACATGAAGCTATCTGAGGCTTCATGTGCTTGTCTATTTATACCTCTTTCAGGAAGTTGTAACTAATTAATTGCCTGGGTCGGTCGGTTAACAAATACTCTGACCAACCTCTACTTATGACTTCGTCAGTTGACCAACTAGTTCTTAGTCGACCGCCGGGTCTAGTCGACTAGCCCCTACAACATCCCCCCCNACAAAATTATTTTTCCATATTTTAATTACAAAATTACAAAATAGAGGAGAGAGAGAGAGAGAGAGAGAGAGAGAGAGAGAGAGAGAGAGAGAGAGAGAGGATACATAATCTTCATATAGTAGACCGACTTAAAGTGTTATTTCTAATTGCTTCGTTGTGCATGGAATTCCCCTGCTAGTTTCATTGACTTCTTTTCTCTTTCCACTTTATGTACTAACTTTGAGGCAGTCTGAATGATACTAGGGGCTGCCAAATTTTTTTGTTGTATGAATTCACACCATGTGTCGATCGCCTGTTGTGCTTCGATATTTAGTATTTTCAATTGGGCAATCAGGTCGAATTTTTCTGCTAAATCTGATGTCTGAGATGTACCAAACTCTTGGTCAAATTTATGTTCTCTGAGTTGCATTCTATATTGGAGCTCGCTAATTCCCAACTGCACTTTGTGTACCTCCTTCTACCATTCATGTTCTTGTTGTGATAGTTGTAACTCCATTGCTTTTTTCTTTTTCCAGCTATGTGGTGAGGGATTCTCTGACTTTTCTATCGGAGGCCAAGTTTCTTGCTCTTTCTATACTTTCAAATGCAACCTTTTATATCTGACATTTACTAAATGCATCTGCAAAATGTGTTGGCCATTCACTTACCACATAATTCAACCTACTAGCTTGTTTGGTCAATTTATTTATATCCTGCTTGGATCCTTTAAGATTATTCCATTCTGTCTCTAAGGTTGTGTTCATCTGCTCCTGAGTTGATTGAATTTCCTTTGTTGGTAAGTCGCGTTGTTGTTTGAATTCTTCTTTTTCTCTTTGCAGAGTCACAATTTATTGTTGGTGGTATGTACTGGTTTTGATTATTCTGTCAATTAGCTCTTTAAATCCTTCTAAGGGGTTTTGTGCCTTTGGTATCTGTTATATCCTCTCATGCAACTAGACTGCTTCTTTGCACTCCTCCAAGATGTTCTTTTGCTCTTGTTTTAGTCTCTCGACCCAACTTCCTTCTTTGATCACATTCTTCCATCTCCTTGATGACTCTTTTGAAATGGCTCCATGTAAGTCAATGTTGAGATCAATTCCTGGTTTCGAAATTTCCCTGCCATTTTCTATTTTCCCAATTTATTTAGTCCATTTCTTTTCCGTATTCTATTCTTACCCAAATTCCCCTTTTCTTTTTTCCCTTCTATTTTCCCTTTCTAGTTTTTATACTTAGTCGTTTTTCCAAAACAACGGGTTCCTGGGTTGGCGGACTCGCAAATCCTCATCTCCAATCCACACTCTCACATACTGAGTCTGACCAACCACCACATTATGCCATACTTATCCGTTTCTGCAGTCGCAGGTTCCCGGGTTGGCGGGGTCAAACTCTCTTACCCCATGTTTCGTGATATATATTTTTCATACAAAAGATCAGTGATCTACATTTTAACCATCTAATTCCACGAGCTCCCAAGTATCTCATTCCTCCTATGCTGAGTACGTCTGACTGCATCACAACACTTAGCCAATTTTTGACCTTCTATAGTCGCGAGTTCGCAGGTTCTCGGTTGACGAGTTCACAAAAATCTCAAATCCTATTTTGCTCTCATCTGTCCCTGCCACCTTCGCACTTTTTCCAATACACATTTAGTATGGTTTAATGCTAATAACTCATTATGCAGGTCTCGTAAATATTGTAATTAATAGGCGAGGGGCTTGAGGAGATTTCTCATTAAACCACATTAAAACATGATTTGTAGAAGATTATATTATATCTCTCAAGCGCTCATTCCAAATATTATCTGGATCAAAAGAACGCTCCCTTCAACTTATTGCAGCAACAATTCGACAAAAGTTCTGTGGAGATAATTTGAACATTTTTGGAGGACCAAAACTTTCAGTGGTCTAGAGCGTACTCTTATTATTCACCCCCTTCTACTCAGAAGGAAGTAATTTGGACATCTGAAATTGCTCGTGCAAGTTGTGTTCCTGAAGTCTTTGACTGTAAGGAGTTGGTTTCCTGGTGAGCTGAGAAGTATATACCAAAGCAATGGATTATTCAACTCCAAGATTATTCTCCCATCTCCCTTTTGCCTCAAGTATTTCGTAAAATACTGAGACTCCCAGAGCCAACACTCACCTTCAAAGGTGAAGATTGCAGAGACTTATTGAAAAAACATGACAACAACCTAGATCTCTTACCTAAATTCTTGGAGAATCATGCATCCATCCATGAAGATATTACTAGATTGCAAATCAACTTGTTCAAAAATCCATTTCAGGAAATTGCCTGGTTATTTACCAAATTTACGGGCCAAGAAAATACTGCTAGCATTTCCCGTATGATTCTTTACATCTTATATTTTACTGTAAAGGAGCATGCCATTTTTGATTGGGGGAAGTTGATTTCCATTGAAATCTCTTCCCAATTGTCTCAGTATAAAAATGATAAGAAATTCTTTATGTCTTCTTATTTGGTTTATGTGATAGCACATTGTTATCATTTCCCTAGATTGTCTATATGCAAGAGGGTGAATTGTGAATTTGACCCTATGACCTTTTGGTGCTAAGCTTTATGGAGGCACAAAGATTCCCTACATTTTTATGAAGTTTACAACGACTTTGTCTATGTTCTTAAAGAATTTTTTTTTCGAAAAGGATACCCCAAGAATATCCACTCAAGCCAGTAAATTTTTGGACAAAAAGGGGACTTTGAAGCAAATGGAAGATTACAATGTTATCAATATTTTTGGTTCTAATGAAAATCCTTCTTTCTTCCATGTCATATATCCGACAGACTATTTGTCACAGAAGTTGCATGGAAATAAAACTTTTGGCTTCACTTTTTTCATGAAAAACGGAAAAATCAATTCATACTTTTGCCTTGGAAAGTTGGGGATTTTGTATTCAGAAACATGAACAAAAATGATGAATTTTCAAATCACTTCCACAACTTGAATCTTAAGTATGCTGAAAAGATTAGAGGGTTTGAACCTAATGGAATATTTGTGGAACATATGTCAACAGTGGGTTTTAGTAGTTCATTTATCCATATAGTTCTAGGAGAATAAGAAGATAATAACCTAGGCAATCCTACCCACACTGCTGGCGACTTAGAGATGGTACTATGTACCAATGAATTGTATAAAAAGAGACGAAAAGGTCCCAGCGAGAAGAGTGCCCAATCCCCAACTATTACTCCAAAGACTTCAACACCTCATGGTAGTGCTCCAACGACCCACCCATCCAAAAAAGTAATCAATAGTAGTTCAGGCAGAGGAGGAGACAAGAACCCCCCTCTAGGAAAAATTGAAAGCTCCCATAAACTTCCTCTAAGGAAGAAGAGGAAGAATATTGTACAATAGGGAGAAGAGCATCGCATCAGAAGTGACATCAATAGCTTCTCCCTCGAAGATATGGAGCTCGAAGTTGGCATTGAGAAGATGTTTCCTAACATTGACCAGCCAGGAGATGCAACCCACCAGAACCAGTCGTTGGAAATTGTTGAGGATGAGATATTTGATGAAGATGAATCATTTGTATTTCAAAGTGTTGTCTTTGACATCAAATCTAAAAAATTAATTATTCAGAAGAGTGATGTGAAGAATAAAATGGGGAAATCTTGTTCAGAGGTTAACCTAAAGAATATACGGCCTTCCCAGCTTTCCAGAATCCATAGAGCCACCAATGATGCATTGGATGATTCCATTGGTAGTCTTGAAGAAGAAAATACAAAGTTAAAGGAAAGGATTAAGGAACTAGAATAGACTTTGATGCCTCTTCCATTTATTGCCAACACTTTGGCAATTGGCGAACCTGCCATGCCCACATCCAAAATAAAAAGATCCTCAAGCTTACTCACATCAGCTAGGATCTATGTGGAGAATAATATCAAGAAAATAATGACACTAATTACAGAATCTTGGGAAATTTCAAAGAGCATTATTTCTTTTGGCTCGAGGGTGCATGTCTTCCTTGAATATCTACAGGCCGACCTAAAAAACGAAGAAGTTTTCTACCTTAATGTCGTGGTACCCTTTGGTATTAAAGTTGCCAACATGTCAGAGCTAAAGAGAAGAGAGGAGGACCTTCCCTCTCCAATTCGGATCAAGCAACTAAATTACTGCTAGAAAGAGAAAATAAAGAACTTGAACAACATCGTTCAGGCGTGCAACCAAGCCATAAAAAGGAGAGAAGAGCTATTCAAAAGGCTCACGGAGGTGGACCTAGCCGGAAGCACTAACGAAGTCCAAGATCCCAAGTTGATAATCAACTCGTTGTTCCTAACAAAATAACAATTCGATGAGCAGGTTAAAAATTTTAAAGGATTGTCAATTGAAAAATTCTATGGTCTAATTGTATATGATGAGAACACCATAGATAACTGGCTAGTTGATTACTCCATAAAAAATTAGGATGTTGAAGAAGTACTACATGGAATTTCCATTGATCTCCAAGACTTGGAGGGTGAGTTATTCAATATTAAAATCCGACATGAAATCAATGTGGCACCTATGAAAGGTTACATCGAGGAATGGTTCAAGAAGGCTACCGATAAACTGACAAATGAAGGACAAGAAGCAGTTGAGACGGTTCCTGTGACCGTTGATGAAAACGATAAAAGGACATCAATGGGCAAATGAACACACGAGCGACCATCATAGTAAGTTTACACTGATCACATTCTTCTTTTCTTTATCAAGTCCTTCATCCAATTATTCCACTTCTTTCACTAGAAAGGTTTAACCAAATACTTATAACTCCTTTGTTCTTCTTACCAGGTCTTGATGATCCTTCCACCACCCAACATCCTCTTTCTAAAAGATTATTTCTTGTATTTATTTTCTTAATGGTCCGTGGGATCCCCAATCCCAGTCTTTAAGACAAACACATTTACATTTTCAAGAATATGTAACAAATTATATATTTTTTGGAAATTTCAAGAGAACTACTTTGGGAACAATCTCGACTGTGCTTTGTAACCATGTTTTCAGAATATAAAATATTTGAGGTTGATCTATCATTATCTTTACTTGAGATTCCCATGTATCCACTCTGTTAAAGTTCTCTTGTGCATGCATATAATCTTCTTTTGTTTTTTTTATGTGATCATAAATCTTTATCTTAAACTATGATGGATGTGAGGAAATTTTGTTTATTTACTTTAAATGTGTGATGTGTGTGATTCCTGGTCCTCTCTTAGGAACTTTCTTTAAAAAGACAAACAAAAAATTTTCCTTTTATTTATTTGCTATATTTATGTTTCTTTGAAATACTATGACGAACTTCTGTCAAGTCTCACATTTTGAACATTTAAAAATCTCAAGAAAGTCTAAAGAGGAGTACCGCCTCTATAAAAACGCACTATAAAAATGCAGGGGTATTTACATCCTCGTGAGGTTGCCGTTTTGGTCCTAACGTATTCAAGCATCAACATTTTTGGCTACCATACGAGGGAATGAACTGAAATTTGGAACCTGGTCTAGTGTTTGTAAAAGAATATATGACTTTTCCCCAGGCTAATCAACGCCACCTGAAAATTGGATTGAACAACGAACGAAGCATTTTACATCAATTATACAACATAGTAATATCAACGACCAAGACCTGTGAAGATTTAGAAAGGTCGTGGAAAACCTTGGTCCAAGAAGAAGAATGAGACATCCTCCGGAAATAGAGGAGAGAGGAATGACAAGACAAAGGCTAGTGAGAGAACTACAAGAACAAGGTCATAATTGAAGCTGGACTAATACAAGGGACCCATTACCAGAATTAAAAGCAAGCAACTCTTTATTCTTAGAAGTGAGAGGCCTATTCCTAGAATTTCTCCAGACATGGAAGTAAGAGATGAACAACCTTAAGGCGAGCATCATGAGGAGAGACAAGGATGTGGAAGTGATGCTGCGAGAAATCAAGGAAATCTAGGATTTGAAAATCGAAGGAGGGTAAGAGATTCCCCTCTAAATCTTATAGGTGAGAAACGTGAGCTCCCTGTTCTCCCTAAGGGCACCTTAAAGGAATTTTCTGGAGACAGATCAATCGATGCAAAGAGGCATATGCACTTATTTCTTGATGTTTGTGATTTTCATCATGTTGAGTATGATGTCATGGTAAGGTTGTTTCTGCAAACCTTATTAGGAAGAGCGTATGAATGGTATACAACGTTTCCCAGTAGATCCATTCGCTCATTTAATGACCTCGAAGCTATGTTCTTGACTATGTTTTCCCCTCCAATTTCTTACCATACCCTCGTCACCGATTTCACCTAGATTGGGTTGAGGAAGAATGAAAGGATAAGAGATTTTAATCTCAGGTTCAGTAAAACCTTGAGTAGAATTCCATAATATAAAAGACCAAATGACCCAATCATTCTCGGTTTTTATAAGAATGCAATGTCGTTGAATGTAAAATATGCCATCAAAACATCCCAAATGGATACTTTGGAGGAGGTAATGACTAAAGCCAATGAGATGGAAGAAATTATGATTCAAACGGGTGCCAACCCTGATATTATACTGGGAAGAGTATAAAGGCAGTTGGATGGATTAAATATTGATAATCAAGGAGCTTCCAATTCAAGAAAGAATGAAGAATTCAAGCCTCGAGCGACTCAGAATCAAATGGTGGGAGGAGGATATTTCAAGGGAACCATATCTGACGTGAAGGTTGACCCTGTGGCGGCACATGAAACTAAGCAAAGAATTGAAATTGCACAGATGAATAGAACCATCAAACAAATGCAAAATGAGATAACCAAACTAAGAAGGGGAGATAATTACATGCCAAACCCAAGAATGTCAATCCCAGATCAAAGGAGGAACCCTCCCCCAGAAAATAGAGTGACGTTTGAGAACACAAATAACCCACAAAGACCAAGGGTTCCCAGACAACATACTACAAATGCGGTTGTTTTGGATGATGTCTATGACAAGCAATTAATTGAGCAAGAAAATTATTACTCACCTGATGAAAGCTCTAAAACTGTGCAGATGGACAAATGTGAGATGTCCATGTATATATTTGGAGAGGGAGACAATGATCCCAACTCACAAGAAAACTTCGCCCAGACAAGAGGATTTGTGAATAGACCAAAAAATAAAGGTGACTTTGACAAGGAAAAAGAAAAAGAAAAGGAAAAAGAAAAAAACAAGTGAAAAAGTCTTAAATGAAAAAGTGACGGATGGAAATGGAACTAAAAGGAAACACTTGGCGTCAAACTCCACTCAAATGATGTGTAATGTCATGGAGGACTTAAGTAAATTAAGGATAAATTTTCCCTTTACGGAGGTGGTGAAGATTCCCCAACAAAGACAAAAAATATTAAGTTGGTGGATGATCCATCTGAAAGAGTTGAAGTTGTTGTTACCAGTCCAAAACAAAGCCAGATCTCGTCAACTGCCAAGTTGAGAGGTAAAATTCTTCCCTTCTAAGTTTCAATTAAAAATCATGATGTTGTACTACATAATTGTTTAGTTGACACTGGTGCAACAAATAATATAATGCCACTTGTGGTCATGGAGGCATTGGGCATGAGTTCCACTAAGTATTATGAAACCGGTGAAATCATATATGCGATTGATTCTAGAAAAGTGCCAGCGTATGGAGAAATCAAGGACTTTTATTCTTGGATTACAACAGTCCCCCATATCATTACATTTTTCGATATTATTGTGGACCTTCCTCCATCATATGGAGTTGTGTCAAGAAGAGATTGGACATCCATGATTGGTGTATATATAATGAAAGATGGAAGTTGTATGATGCTACCAGGAAAAGAGGGAGTGATGATTAAAGTACCCTGTGAACCTAGAAAACCCTTCTCTTTCAAGAAGAAGGACAATGAATTGATGGAGGATTATATAGATGCAGGGATTGGAAACTATGCTATCTTGGAAATGGAGCATAATGAAATCCTAGAGCAAGATCAAGGCGGGAGGAATCAAGAGTGTTTGTTTGAAGGTTACTGGAGGATTTCATTCGATGGAGCATGTTCAAAATCAGGGAATGGAGTTGGAATTTTTCTTTGAGTCCAAGTAAGATTATGCATCCACATGTTGTAAGACTGGAGTTTTCATGCACAAATAATGAGGTAGAATATGAAGCTTTGATTTAGGGGATGATCCTTGCACAGGAAATGAAAATAAAACATCTCATTGTAATTGGTGACTCGGATTTGGTCATCAATCAGGTTACCCAGAGGTATAAAATAAAAATGGAAAGACTTAAACTGTATTTCAAAAGAGTTGATGGAATCTTCCAGTTCCTTCAACATTTATTTCATTCAAAGGGAAAAGAATCACAAGGCCGATTCACTAGCCTTGGTGGCCTCATTATCAAACCCAGATGATGTCCAAAGAAAAAAGTCTGTCCAGGTAGAAAGAGGTTTTTGACCGTCCGATAACATTGAGTACTTGCAAGTATTTGAGAATGATGAACAACTTGAATTATTTTTGTTAAACGATGATGAAGAAGAAGACGATCGCTTGTCTGTTGTCCCCAATGATTGTATACAAGATGAATTTTTTTTTAAGAAAGACGATCATGCTAAGAATCTCCTTGAAGAAGTTTCAATTCAAAAAGTGAAATAAATGAGAAAAGTCAATATTGGAACTAACAGTTCCCCGAAATATGTCAACTTGGGAGTTGATTGCACCACTGAGGAAGTTGGTCAATATGTTTCCTTATTCAAGGAATATAAGATTCAAGCATCAACATTTTTGAAATCTTATGATAAAACTATATTCCAGCATATCATTTCTTTGAGGGAAGAAGCAAAGCCAGTAAATCAAAAAATAAGGATGATGAATCCCAAGCTGAAACCCCTGGTAAATATTGAATTGGGGAAATTGAAGACGGCGGGGTAATTTATCCCATTATACATTCAGACTGGCTTTCAAATTCATTTATTGTGAGAAAAAAGATCGGAGAGATCTGGATGTGTGTCGACTTCAAAGACCTTAACAAAGCAAACATAAATGATAACTTTCCCTTGCCTAACATGGAGTTCCTTCTGCAACGAGTTACCGGATCGGACTGCATGTCCATGTTGGGGATATAACCAAGTCTTGGTGGCCAAGGAGGATATGGAAAATACAACATTTATCACACCGTGGGAGACATATGCATATTCTAGAATGCCCTTTGGTTTGAAGAATGTTGGATCCACATTCCAAAGGGCCATGGATCATGCATTCAATGGGTTGATAGGAAAGTGTATGACAGAATATCAAGATGAATTGACAGTGCAATCAAAGAAAAGGGATGAGCACATCCATAATTTAAGAAAGGTTTTTGAAATATGTAGACTATATGGTGTATCTCTAAATCCAAAGAAATGTATGTTCGCGATGAATCAAGGAAAATTGTTGGGCCATATTGTATGAAAGGAAGGGATTTACATAGATCTGGAAAGAGTTAAAGCAATAAACGAGCTCAACCTCCCAACATCCAAGAAGGGAGTCCAATCATTCTTTGGAAAAATCAATTTTGTGCAAAGATTTATTCCCGACTACGCAAGCATTGTAAAGTCGATTAATTTGTTGTTGAAAAATGAGCAAAGGTTCGAATGGACAATGGATACTCATGAGGCGTTCAAAAATATCAAAGGAGAAATCACCACTGCTCTTGTCCTCATTAGTCCAGACTTCCAAAGAGATTTCATTATCTATTCATTTTCTATAGAGACAGTTGTTGCATCTGTTCTCACTCAAAAAAATAGTAAAGGAGAAGAACTCCCAATAATTTTTAGGAGAAAAACCCTACACGACTATGAGGTGAGGTATTCATAACTGGAGAAGCAAGCATTGGCTCTTGTAAAATCAGTATAACACTTTCAGATGTATATATTAAACTCCCATATTATTTCTTATGTTCCCTCATCACCAGTGAATATGCTTCTAAATCAACAGTTGAGAGAAGGAAGATGGGATAACTGGTTGGAAAAGATACAAGAATATGATATCAAGATTAAACCTTTAAAGGCAATCAAAGGACAAGGTTTATGAAAGATCATTGTGAATGGAGATTCGTTCGATGGGATGATTTCAATCTCAGTCGGAGAACCATTAGTTGATTCAAAATGGTACAAATATATTATATTCTACTTAATGTTCGGGCAGTTCCCTGTCACCATGAACTCCAAGGAGAAAAGAACATTAAATATGAAGGAGAACCAATATGTGCTAATTGTTGACATATTTTTCAAGATAAATTATGATGGTATACTACTGAGATGCGTTGATGAAAATCAAACACAAGAACTGACAAGAGAATTCCATGAAGGAATATATGGTGGACACTTTGCCCCTACTACCACTGCCCACAAGATAATAAGGGTTGGATTCTACTAGCCATCAATGTTAAGAGACTCGTATGCCATGATAAGGAAATGTGTGTCCTTCCAACAATTTTCAAGAAAGATGAAGAGATTTGCAATGCCCTTACAACTTGTAATTGTGGAGCAACCATTCTCCCAATGGGGACTTGATGTTGTCAGACCAATTAATCCTAAGTATAGAAAAGGGCATATGTACATCCTCACGGCTACAGATTATTTCACAAAATGGTCAGAGACAGTGGTGTTAAATAATTTTTATTCTAAAGCGCTGATTAAATTCCTCAAAGACAATATTATGTCGATATTTGGTGTCCCTGACATATTTATCACAAACAATGGTTTGATTTTCATCGGGTCGAAGTTTATAGAGTTTTGTGGAGAATATGGAATCACCATGGTTCAATCATTGAATTATTATCCACAAGATAATTGCCTTGCTGAATCCACAAAAAAAACACTTGTGCAGATACTGAAGAAAACCATTGACAAGAACCAAAGGAATTGGCATCTGAAGCTGACGAATGTGTTATGGGAAAGAAGAATGACTCCGAAGGATAGCACCAGGATGTCTCCATATTTATTGGTTTATGGGGAGGAAGAAAAAAATTTGATTAGTCTTGAGCTCAATGCATTGATCTCTGTGGTTAATACTGAAGATACAGAAGATAGTTCATCCATCAAAAGGAGAATCAATCAATTGCTAAAATTGGAAGAAGAATGAAGCAAAGCCCTAAATCAAACTTCTCAGAGGCAGCAGAGCGTCAAAATATATTTTGATCAGAGCACAATTGTAAATCATTTCCAGAAGGGAGAGCTAGTGCTACTTTGGGACAAGGCCAAGGAGAAACCATCCATGGATACAAATTCTGAAGCACTTTGGATAGGACCATACATCATCGAGAAGATATTGGTTTTTAACTCCTATACGCTCCAAGATATAAAGGGTAAAAGATTAATGTTTCTTGTCACCAGGAAACATTTGAAAGGTTTCTTCTCTTAAGACTTTTTCATTCTCATTGTACATAATTTTATTTTTCAGTTTGTATATTCTTACTCTGACTCCATAGCCCAATGGGAAAAAGCACCTGGTCACGAGAGATTCCAGATTCTTGACAACCCACATGCAGTTATCATCCCACAGTTGGAATCTGTTGTTGAGATCAATTCCTGCTTTCAAAATTTCCCTCCCCTTTTCCCTCCACACTCTCACATATTGAGTCTAACCAACCGCCACATTATCTCATACTTAGTCGTTTCTGCAGTCGCAGTTTCCTAGGTTGGTGAGGTCAAACTCTCTTACCCCATGTTCTATGATATACATTTTGCACACAAAAGATACACGATCTACATTTTAACCATCTGATTCCCCAAGCTCCCAAGTATCTCATTCCTCCTATGTTGAGTCTGTCCAACCGCATGACAACACTTAGCCAATTTCCAACCTTCTACAGTCACGGGTTGGCGTGTTCCCAAGTTGGCGAGTTCACAAAAATATCAAATCCTATTTCACTCTCATTCGTCCCTACCACCTTCACGCTTTTCCCAATACACATTTAGTATGGTTTAATGCTAATAACTCATTATGCAGGTCCCGTAAATATTGTCATTAATAGGCGAAGGGCTCAAGGAGAATTCTCATTAAACCACATTAAAGCATGATTTATGGACGATTATATTATATCTCTCAAGCACTCATTCCAAATATTACTTGGATCAAAAGAACGCTCTCGTCAACTTATAGTAGCAACAACTCAACAACATTTCTATGGAGATACTTTGAACATTTTTGGACGAGAGGACCAGAACTTTCAGTGGTCTAGAGCGTACTCTTATTATTCATCCCCTTCTGCTCATAAGGAAGTAATTTGGATGTCCATAACTGCTCGTGAAGGTTGTGTTCTTGAAGTCTTTGACTGCAAGGAGTTGGTTTCTTGGTGAGATGAGAGATATATACCAAACCAATGGATGATTCAACTCCAAGACCATTCTCTCGTCTCCCTTTCACCTCAAGTATTCTGTAAAATGATGAGACTCCTAGAGCCAACACGACCTGGATATCTTACCTGAATTCTTGGAGAATCATGCGGCCATCCCTGAAGATATTACTAGATTGCAGGTCAGCTTGTTCAAAAACCCATTTCAAGAAATTTCCTGGTTATTTACCAGAGTTATGGGACAAGGTTTTGGATTAAATTTCAAATCTTTCATGGATATTTGTTACCATTTCATGCATTTGTTGTATGAAGAATATATTAAGAAATATAATGATGATTTTTTCAATGGTTTCAAGTTTAATAAATGAAAAAAATTGATTTACAAAGATCAAAACTATTTTTCCAACATTTAAGGTCTAAAGAACAAAATGAATATTGTCACTATCATTATCAATGTTACTCACGATGTACATAGTGAAATTGACCACTTGACTAACCTAAAAATGTCTTAGGATGAGAAAATTTATAGAATTTGTGATATAGAGGAGGTTTAGGATGAGCACCATCTCCTTTCAAAGTGCTAAAGGTATAACTTTATCTGGTGTCATAACTTGACCACTCCTCAAGACCTCATTGCTTATGAAAAATCTAATGTTCCTCATTACTTATGAAAACTTTAATGACATTGATATTTTCATTGAAATAATAATCTAAACAATATTTACCCTGATTCTTTTTATTACTTGATAAACCTTATCAGTCTTAGAGAACATGGTAAACATCATTAGCATCATTAGTATAATTGAAGAAATATGGATGAAAGGGAATGCTCAAACCTTTTCACACATGTAATATGTTTTGTGGGAGACACGTGGCTTGAATAAGGAGATTAACGAGGAAGAATTTTAAGAAGAGGATTT
>ML787971.1:9929-28636 GCA_009831015.1 Picea engelmannii
GCCTCAACGTCACCCTAGAAGGGTATGACGTCACCCTTGGAGGTGTCTTTAGCTGCTAATTAGTTTTTATTATGTCAAAATTGAATTATAATTTAAATTGGCCAGGTCGACCTTATTTTTGACCTAAAATTAATTAAAGGTCAAAGTTTTGTATAAGTAAGCATAAAGTACATTCATTTTTACATAACAACTCTCACTTGGAGAGAAGTGGACTGAAATTTGCATCCTACTTAGGGTTTATTGGCTGAAATTGTGATGCACACCTCTCTTGGAGTCTTTATACTTGCAACTTGGATCATTTTTGGTAAAGTCACTTGGCAATCTAGGGTTTCATGGCTTGATTATTCTTGGTGAAGTAAGTAAATCTGCAATTGTCATTTTATTTTGAATGGTTATGGTATATTTGCTTATTCATGTTAAAGATTATGAAATTGCTTGCTTGACAAATCCTAGGAGTAAAGAACTTAAGATGCTACTTCTTTGCTCTATATTTGTTAGACTTTGCTAAGGTAGCTAATTTTGACAAGTTTCTAAAGTCCTAAAGTGCTAGCACTTTAGAACCCTTGATCAGTGGTTGTTGCATCTAAATATTTCTTTCAATAATCTAAGGAGGAGGAAACCACTAGGGCCTAGAAGTGCCTACTCTCTAGTAGCTCACCTCCCTAAAGATTGAATCCTAGAAGACTTAAGGTGCTACTCTTTTAAGATTCATCCTTTACTTGGATAAGTATAATCATTTTGTTGCTTACTCCAAATGAATTTTGCTGAACTTTTGACTCCATAACCCCTCAAAGGCACTAGTCCTTACACTTCTTTTGTTGAGAGATCAAACCAACACTCAAACCTTAATCTTTTTAGCTTTCACTAACTAAAACTAACACTAACCTAGCCTAGACAACTAATTTACTTGCTGCTGTTATAAATCACTGCTACAACCATCTTAAAACAACAAATTTTCTGCATAATCTACATTAAATGCTAGCTAAACACTTCTAAAATTGCTCATGACATTTGATTATCATTCTGGCTAGTAAATGCTATCTTTTCATTGTCTTTTCAAGCAATTTTTCGGCATTTTTCTTGCAACTGTTACAAAATACTTCTTGCTGTTGTAAACTTTCATTTTGCTGCAATTTTATATCAGCTAGCATATATTTCATTGGTTTATTGTCTTATTGAAGCACTACTATCATTTTGTATTTGAAACTATCATATTTTTGCTTTGTTGTCTTGTTCCAGGCAAGTACACTTATCCATTACATTTGCTTCATCTCTTAAGACATAAACTCAATAAGACCTTTTGACTTGAGTGACCAGTGAGAGGGGGGTTATCTTTGCATCCTTGCTTTAGTTTCACTAGTCCTTTAGGTCACTAGGGACGTCTCCCTTGGGGTAGTCTTACCTTACTCCTAAACAAAAAGGGGTTTCCTATTAAGGTGACAGTGATAGGTCACCCCCTTTGTTATGCCAATCTTTTTTCACTTGCCTTGGGCTTTGGGCAAGTGCAAATTGTGCGATAACAATTTCAAATGAAGAAGACATATTTCCTATCATTGACTAATTACTTGTATTAAAGGGGAAGACTCAAAGTTTGTTCCATGAGTCAGAGTAGATTTCTTTGGCCTTTTATTTCCCTTCAATTGTTCAGAACATGCCAAACTATGCCTCATTTTTTCCCACCCTGTAGGGACTTCCTAGCTAAAATGATAATATATTCAACTAAAACTCATACATGTAGGCATATAAAACTCTTTGCAAAAGCTTTTGGTGGAGCTAGATCCACAACAAAGGGCCAACACTTTAGGAGTTTTCATGAACTCCTCCCCTTCTTTCCAACATTTGCAAGTTCCTCATTTCTTCGACCTCTTAGTGAAAACTTAATTGAGTTGACTGGGAACTTGAGATGCAAATGTTCACTCTGATGTACTTCAAATATTGTGAGTCTCCTTCAAGTGCCTTCGTTGCTTTCCCCTCCTTTCTTTCTAATCACCATACTATTTGTTAACGCATTGAATCATTCTTGAGTTTGACACGAGGTAGTTCTAATTGACTTCCTCTCTAGAAATTGCTACCACCGAAAATGTAGGTGTATTTTAGATATTTGGAGGTGTTGCCGTCCTTATACACACTTGCAAACGTGAGCTAAGTCCTGATCACTTAGTGTGTCCTCGGAGGCACAATGCCTAGGTTCAAAGTCCACGCTGTCACTTTGACTTGAACCTCTTTCGTCTAGGTTAACTCCTAGGGAAGCCAAGGGGGGTAGACCCTAGTTACTAGATGAGATTTTCGATTAAATGTTCTAGGAGTTGGTTTTAATAAGTTGAAAAAGGTCAGGGAGAATCTAGCCTATGATGTTAAGCAACAATGCAAGATGCAACAGTTATGTATGACAATCAGGCCTTTTCCTAGGACAACTAAGATTAGTGCCTAAGATTGGGCAAGGGGTTAACTAAGTTAAGGGGATGTTCGTTACAAGATAATTACAAGTTACAAATATTACAACAAGATAGATACAACTAGATACAAAGAATATGTTAGATATACAAAGCTAAACTAAGCTAGATACAAGATATACAATATACTAACAAGTGCTTGAAATGTGCAAGACAAGAAGAAATACAAGATGAAAAACCATCAACACATCAAGCCAAGCATGCTCACAACAGATAGAATTCTGTTGGATTGCTTATCAATAGCAAAAGGTGCAAAGTACTCAAGACTCAGTCAAGAGAATGCCTCCAGGTGGATGCGCACTTCTTTGAAGGATCACACCACAAATACAGGAGCAAAAGATAGATGAAAAGCTTGAGAAGTAAACTGCTTAGGATTAAAAGATGTAACCACTTAGATGAATATTCTACAACACTAAATTGACTTGCATGTAAATATAAAGACAATGAGATCCGGTGTTTGCAAGTAGAGAAATAAAATGCTGGAGTTGTAGACCCAAGATTAGACTATGTGGTTAAGTATGATTTATTATAGTCCTATCTAGGTGTCAACACAAAACTTTCCTCCCCTAGTTACCAAGTGACTGCTGGATGCTCAAGAAGTTAGGCAACGAGGCCCACCCTAGCTTCGCAGGTCAGCCCTAAGGTCAAAGTACTCCCGGAAAGGACGCCGCGCGCCGTGAGACCGTCCCCGGCCTAGCACCTTCCGTTGTCTTCCTCCGACCCCGTTTTAAATGGCGAAGATGGTTGGTAATGGTGTCCTATTAAGTCTAATTAATTTATTATTAGACCTATGAGCTAAGTATTGCAATGTGTGTAATGTGTTTGAGTGCTTGTAGCTTGCTCAAAAATGCCAAAGTACTGAAAACGAGTGTGAACTCTTAAACCATGAAGTTACAAATTAAGTCCTTAAGTTGTTGAGTTATTGCATGTAAATATTAAGAACTGAAATTGCTGATTGTGAAGGCTGAAGCCTTTGAAAGACAAGATTGCAAGTTAAATGCATTAAGGAGATTATTGCATGTGAAGCATAAAGTGACGGAAACAACTTGCGGAATGTAAAGTGGTTAATTAAGCTTCTAAGATATCGATATTTGCATGCATGTACATAAGATAGAAGACTTAAGAAACAATTGTTTGCATGTAAAGTAGATGACAATCGAAACAGTTAATTAACCAATTAATGCATGCATGTGTGTAAGATAGAGATTAAAGAAATGAACTTGCATGCAACTGAAATAGAGATTTAATCTAAGCCTCCACGGGCTCTAAGCTAGCATATGTTATGAGATCTACTCTAGATTATTTTAGATTTAGGCATGCATGTAAGAAATCACAACTAAACTAGCTAAACTAAGCAAGGAAAAACAAAAACAAAAACAAATCTAACTAAAACTTGCAAAAATAAGACTGAAAGGGAAATAATGCAAACCTCTTGGGTACAACTCCTTTGGGCTTGCGTAAAATGTTTAGAATGAAGGAGAAAGAAGAGAAACCGTTACCACTCTTGGAAGGAGGACTGGAAGGTGTGTTGTGCGTGAAATTTGGGCAACATGTCCTCTTGTCCTGGCGAGAATCTGCAAAAATCAGCAAGCTATTGCTTGCTGATTTGAGCTGCAACACACTCACAAACGATTATGAAATTTCTGTTCTTCAACAGAAACTTCACACACATAAAAACCAAAATTTTATATGATTTAATTGACCTATCTAAGCAAGTTAGCTACTAAAATCGGAAGTGAAAGAACATAAAGATAATCAGAAAATTTTGGAGTGTTAGTGAGAAGTAAGGGTAGATCCTTGCTTGGACCTATCCCAATAGCTCTCCTTGAAGTGACCTGCAAGCCTCAAATAAAACGTGAGATGAAATAGATAATGATTGCATACACTAATAACATAAACTAATTTCTATCATTAGTGAATGCAAAACATATAAGCTAACAATTATACAATTACTAAGCTTAGCCAAGTAAACTAATTTACCCAACAATCTATTAATAACACAATAATATTCAAAGAGGGTCGTACTTCTAAGAGGGGACGCAAACTTCACGTGGGAATTAAATAAATGAAGGTGGGTAAAGGGTAATTAAAGTTAGGAAAGGTGTGGGTAGGTTAGGTGGGGTCTCTCTTCATTAAATGTCACATTAACTTTACCTTATTTGGCTAAATATTACAAAAATGACATTTTCCCATGTCTTGGGTTTAGCAATTAAAATTGTTGTTTTCCGAAAAAACTCCTAAGTGGACAAATACCCTAACAAAACTTGTCCGATTGAGTTGAAACTTGGTCCACGGGTGTAGGGGGTCTCTTTATCTTTCTTTTGAGTACAAATACCCCTATCAAAAATCTCGGGACCTAAGTTTTACATTAATTACGGAATTAATTAATTAATTAAACTCCCAACCTTAGGAAAAATTAATTAATTAAAAAAAACCTAGCTAGACTCGACGAAATTCCGTGAAATTTTGCGTGTTGTCTTACATGGTCATTTACAACATTCTTAAACACTAGCTACCTAAGAATGACTTCATTAGAATCCCTTTCACCACTTTGGAGGATTTATTGCTAGTGGGAGTGAAAAATTCAAGGGAAATTAACTCAGCTGGTTAGGCCACATTAACCTCCTAAGGATTAAAAACAGTCAGTGAAAGGAACTCCCCTAATTAAGAAATCCTAAGGCAACTGACCTAACCATGATCCATGTATACCTATTACAATATTAACCCACGCAGGGGTGCGGTAATCTCGCTTACAAAACTGTGTGCTAGAGCAAAAAATGCCCTGTAGAACCAATTAGTCTTCGACATGTTTGCATCTGTTGATGCATATCTTCATGGTACATGGAGTTGACCCCCTAGTTGAATAGGCGGTCAACATGAGACATTCTTTTCAACGAGCATTGTTGGGGGATTTGTATTTTGCAGCGATGGTTTATCTTTTCTCTCACATGCTTGGAGAATGCTAACATTTTTTGAGGCATGTTTGATGGTTGAGTTCACACATTTGGAGGCAGTGTTGCACATGTGGCAGATTTTTGCCTTTAGAGCCCTTCTTGGCATATTTGTTTAGTGAGGATGCATCTCACACATCTCGAGGCATAATGACATACTTGGAGGCATTGTGACATCATGTAGAGAGATGTTGGAGAGTTTGAGGAGTGCCCTACCTTTTAATGCCTCCCATTTATGGTTTATAGCATATCTTGAGGAGTGCTCCATCCCTTGCACATATTTTGAGGGCACACCATCTTTGAGGCCATTTTGGTGGATGAGTTGGTCACAAATTCTATTAGATCAAGGTCAAAGCATATTTTTGAGGAAACACCCTAGCTTGAAGGGAGATGTTTGGCATTACTTTAGCATTCCAAGGAGGAATAACACATTCCTTGGAGAGCACTCCCTTTGACATGTTATTTATCATTATTTTATTAGAGGTGGTTTATATGTGGTCCTCTTGATGAGTGATCCAAGGAATATGGTGGTCACATTTATTGAGAAGCACTCCATATCTTTTGGCACATATCCCTAGAGCATTCCATCTTAAGGCCTTGTTTGGAGGACATTTAATGATCATGCACGTGGACCCATTTTTGAGGCATGTGATTTGAGGTTGCCCTACCTTGAGGGGTTGTTATAACAACCAATGGGCCATTTCTTGCACATTCACTATGAGATCCACTTTTTTCAGAGGTTGTTGACTTGATTTGAGGAGTGCCCAAACCCTAATAAAGACACTTGGCATCATTTTGTTATCCCAAGGAAAGATGGAACCACATCTTGAGGAGAACTCCATTGACTTGGTCTTTTGTTGTTATTTTAATGTTTATCATTGGAAGGAGAGCCTCTTGAAGAGTGTTCCAAGGAGAAGACGTACACATGGAATAACAAATCCACTTGCTTAGTGAAATGATCATTTTCTAAAGTAGTGTTTTGTATGAGGAGATGGCAAGTGGCACAGGGAGGCATCTTGCATGGTCAAACAAGCATAATCCAAGGAAGCATTTTGCATGAGAACAAGACAAGTGGCATCAAGAATTTGTTCATATCCTCGATCTTGCATTTTTATTATTTCTTGAGGAGTGCCCTCTATTACCTCCTCTCGCCTAGGGGTAACTATAGGAGATCATTCTTCATGATCCACATTGTAGACAATGATCCTAGAGATGATGATCAACATGTTCAATTTTCAATGAGCTATGGCTCATGGATTTACTTTAAATTTTCTGTTTAGTTTTACTTGAACCATAACTATTGCAACAAACCAAGATCACAAGAAGAATAACCATGCACAAGAACACAAGAAGTATCCTGGGAAACCCTTCTCAACAAGGGAAGAAAACCCAGCCAATACTTTGCTATATTCTTCAAGAGAAAGACCTCCCACACCATCACCAAACCTAACACACAAGAGGGTGCTATAATTCTCATAATTTTAGATCACAACTTCTGAAATCTTGAGATGACACAATGATAAGTGTGTTTCCTCAATGGGGATTCACCTTTACTTATATAAGACTTGTCACATCAAATGATGTATCTATTGGCACAATAGGGCCAACCTCAATAACTCAAAATATAATTAATAATTACCATATTAATTATGTTTTATATTAATTATCTTTTACATTAAGGTGGGGCCGACCTGCACCCTTTACATAACAAATAGGGTTACAGGTAAGTCTGACTCTTGAACAATATATCAAGGGACCTCATACACCCACTAGTGCTCAGCCACTAGGGGCACATCCATCTGTGCTCAGCCATAGGGATGTCTCTCTATCTCACTGCGTCTCACAGGAGAACCACACTCACTAGTGCACAACCACTAGGATCACGTTCACCTGTGCTCATCCACATGCACGTCCAACTCAACAGATTTTCTTTCTCACTGCGTTACACAGGAGGGTCATCTGGAGTTCATCATCTCAACTCTCTGCTCAGAGGAGGCTAATACATCGTTTCATTTCTGTCTCAGAACGATGCACCCAACTCACGGGATTTCACACGTTCACCTGTGCTCAGCCACAGGCACGTCCAACTCAACAGATCTTCTTTCTCACTGCATTACACAGGAGAATCATCTGGAGTTCATCTCAACTCTCTGTAAGGAGGAGGCCAACACAACGTTCCAATTTTGTCTCAGATAGGAACCACACCCCCAACTTAAGGGCTCTCTCTCAGGTCTGTGTCCTGGAGGATGTCTCACGCAGCTGCAATCATCAACACAACATTCTCCACAGACAACAACCCTTAAATGCCTCCCCCCTCATCATTGCTCATTTCATTCACTTGATCAACAGGTTCATTCGATGATGGTGGCCCAACACATGAGGTACATTATTCATTGTTTCATAGAAAGTGTTACATTTAATGCACTGGGCATTTATGTGAGGATCATGGGTTGAAGTCAAATAATGGATCATGATGCTTGGAAGTTATGCTTTTTTTCCTTGTTTCACCTTGGTGGCCATCATATGTGTCCTAGTCAAGTGTTGTCACTCTTGGGGAACAGGGGTACTGCTGGGAAGCCTTGGTAGGGGTAACGTACCATTCCTTCCATACTTGGCATTTTTCATCTATATTCCTCTCATTGTCATATCTTCTGGAAGTGGTTGTTACATGTATCCCAAATAGGTCCATACCTTCATCCTCTTATGAGAAGAAGGGGCTTGAATGCCTGAGGTTGACACAGCTGGTAAAAGAATGGAAAATGAAATGCGATACAAATGATAAATCAAAAGCCAAAGATCGTCTTGAGATCTACCCCCTCGCTATGAGGCCATCACCCCAAGTCCTAATGCACTGAATGCATATCAAATTAAAAGGACTTAATTGAATCCTAGTAAAATGAATGCATAAACCTAAAAAGGGTCTTATAAAGCAATTAATGAATATCAAAAGGCAAGAATAGGGGTGGAAAGAAACATTGTCGAGGAAAGGGAAACTCAATGCATCAAGTGCCCCCTCTACAAAGGTGCTCATGGAGATGAACCTAACATGTGGCCTTGCATGTCAATGACACCATAACCATGAAGTAAATCCCATGTCATATCATTCACTCATACTTACACTTTGATGGGTTTCTTGGGAACTACTCCTCTACTTGGGTATTGACACACCTAATAGAGTCTTGTGATGGTCCTTCCATACCTAAACTTGGCAAATTGCATAAAGTCTTATGCTAGTGTCACTTTTGAAGAAGATACCTAATGTGAATTGCTTACATGGCTTTTGTATTAAATTGTGATTTAATTTTTATGATTCTAATGACTCTTGTATCCATAATGGTTCCCCTTACCTGATTCTATGAGCCCTTGCTTGATGATGATGCACCCCTTGAGATGGTCCTTTGAAGGACATTGATGATGCTTCTCTTAGGACATTGCACACTATATGGAGGATGTTGGAGCTTTGATGATGAGCGTTGGGTTACATGATGATTTGACATGCCTCGTAACACCTTTCGACACCTCTTGGACTTGGGACGTTGCATTGATGAGTCAAGACATTGCACATATATCTTGATGTGTCATTCAGGGGGCCGGAGGCCCACACCTTGGACGTTGCACCCCTTTGAGGACGTTATGGTTTGGATGGATGCCATTGCACTTGACGAGGATGGTACACCTCTTTGGAGATGTTATGAAGCTGTTATCCATCATGACATCACACTAGGAGCCCAAGACATTGCACACATGAGGATGGCGTCATGCTTAAGGGTGATTTGATGCTTGCTTGAGCCGACCTAGCATTTATGATGATGAGTTGGCACCTTTTGATGAGATGTGACCTTCTTTATGAGGAGGCATGACTTTTGACGATACTTTGCAGTGTGCACCTTTTGGGGAGAGACATGACCTTTGGAGGCTTTTGTACCTGATTAGAGGATGCCATCACCTTCTTGTAGCCTCTTACACCCACACGTGTGGCTCTTTAGGAGGACGTTTTCATGTTTTATCATTGTATTTTTATTTTGGAGGCATTATTGGGTGTCGGCCTAAGACCTATCCACCTTGTATTATGGAATTTCATGTTTTAGGGGCTTCATAGAGAGATATAGCACTTGGTTACCTCATATATATTGAGGGAGCACTACCTTTTGTAAATCATAACACAACTTGTGGAGAATCATCACTACACTTGTCTTCTATCTTTCTCTTTCACTATGGAGGACTTATGCGCCTTCTTTTGGAGATGATCTTGTGGATGCTTTTCGAGTTTGATGGATAATTTCTTGGCTAGGGTTTCATGGTGATCATTGATTTATCTAGTAAGTGCTCTTCTTAAGTCTATGATGGTTTATTTCTTGATGTATTAAGTGAATGTCTTATCAAAGTGGTGATATTGCATGTTATCTTGTATTTTTCTTGAATAAACCTTGTCATTGAAACCTTAGGAAGGTTTGTAGTGGACTACCTTCCCTTGTAGTCATCTTGTTGAAGCTTGTTAAAGGACATAAGGATATTTCTAGGGTTTGTAGTGGACTACCCTAGGGTTTTACCCAAGATCCATCTTGATCTCTTTGCCAAAGGTTCTTAGAAGACATACGACGACTTCTTAGGGTTTGTAGTGGACTACCTTGATTTTCCCTCCTAAAGGATTAATACCTAGGGTTTGTAGTGGACTACCCTAGGGTTTATTTCTTAGGTCTTTCTTTGCCTTTTCTCTCCAAGAAAGTGCATCTTTTGACGCCATATGCCCAAGGAATCTAGATGGCACTAGTCTCTTTGTCTCTTGCAAGTGATTCTAAACCCTAATTTCCCTTTCCTTTGTCAAATTTATGGTTAGATTAGGATCTACCCTCAATTTCCAACCTTTTTCTAGCCTAACGTCTAGGGTTGTTGGCATCTTTCGCCTTGGAACATACCTTGACATCATTTATTGCATTGCTGTCGTAATTTTCTGCTTACTAGGGTTTGACGTTTTGAGTTTGTTTCATGCCATTTACATTTCAGCAAGTGATTGTTATTAAAACCTTAGTTTTAGCTTGCATTTTCAGCCCTCTTTCATTGCATGAGTACTTGTTTTAAGGGCTGTTATATTTCTGCTGTTGTAACTTGTCATATTGCTGAAGTAATCATTGTGAATACAAGTTTATAACATCTTTAACTTTCTTCTTGATTTGTAGTGCTTGGGGCATGTCTTTGACTTGTTTTGACTTGCTAATTATCATTCACTGTCCTAGATACTTCATACTTGCAAATCTGAAAGCTATTTCATTAAACCACCTTAATCTTACTTTCATAACCTTGACTTAAGTGGTGGTATGACTGAGTGACCAATATAGGAGGTCGTAGATATGATTTCTCTTGTTATAGGATTCCTTGAGGTTGCTAGGGAAGCCTCCCTTGTGTTGGATTTTATCCTTCACTAAAACGATGGAAGTAATTGCTAAGGTGACAGTGGCAAATACTTCCAAAAGTTACACTTGTCTTGCACCTGTGAGAGGCTTTATACAAGGGTGCTAGATCTTGTGATAACACCCTCCTAGAAGAGACTTATTGTACATGTAATTTAATATTTGTTTTAGGAGAGAAAAGTGGATCTAGAATTCACTTAATTTTATTTGATTGTAAGGGAGGTTGAGCTCAACCCTATATAAAGACAAGCTCTTTCCATTGTTTAGGCATGTTTGGATTTATGGGAGTTCCCTCCAAGCCTAGTTGAACATCTCTTAGGAGGAAGAAGTCAAGGGGAAAACATACGTGAGGTTTTAATCTTTCTCTTATCTTTCTCATGGATGATTAGTGTTTATGCAAGGGTTGCCACTGTTTTTCTTTTGTAATAATATTTATTGAAGGGCAGTTTTGCATATGAGAAGAGATTAGGGTAGAGGTTGTAAACCCTCCCTAGTCCTTGTTGTATCCTTGAACCTTAGGAAACTTTCTGCTACAATTTCAGATTGGGTGTGGCACATGTTATGGCTCACTTGATATTATGGGATTGTATTTGAAGATGTGATATTTGTTGGGGCTGTTGATTCTAATAGAAGGCTGTTCTACTTCATCCTCTTTATTTATGGTTTCATGTTATGGTTGTTATTCCACTGGTTATGATTGCACATTATTCCTTGGCAGCAATTTCATGGTTGTGGTAGTGCATCTTGTACAAGGGCATTGTCACTTGCTCTAGTATAACTTGAAAATCCATTTTGGACTAATCATGGCACACCGATGTATGGCTTGACTATGTCTTTTCCATAGTATTCAAGCCCTCTTGTTTGTAGATCCTTGACTCCATTACCCATTGGATTGGCATTGGTCTTGGTCCACCATCCCATATTTTTTCAAAAGTTTATCTTATATTTTACTTAGGGATCCCCCCTCTTGTGCCAAAGGAGAGCTGGCCTAAAGTGAGAGGAAGGGTTGTTGTGGTGGCAATGGGAAACCTTCTTGAGTTGCCCTAGGGTTGCACTCGTGTTTCAGAGATTTATCACTTTGAGTGCAGGTTTGGGTGGTAACAAAGACCACTCCTCACTTGTTTGTCTTCATTTTCATGACCTACTTGAAGGTTCAACTCTAGTCTTCCTCATGATGCTTAAGCTTTCCCTGCTCCATTCTTAGAAGTTATATTCATCATAGTATATTAAGTGGAAATTTAATCTTAAATTTTGCTTAGGACTAAGCTAAATACAATAATTTATAATCCAAAGGTCATATTCTTAGTAAGATTTGAAAATGGTATGTATTTCTAAAATACACGTTTTCACCTTTTTTCTTATTTTTCCAAGGAAAAATAATTTATTATTAAAATGTATAAGAGAAGATAATTTTATAAATATCCAACAAATGATCACAATAGTATGTCAATGGGACTGAAAAGTACACCTAACAAAGAAGATAAGAGAAGATAATTTATGATGCAAAGGTCATATTCTTACTAAGATTTGAAAATTGTATGTATTTCTATATATTTCTAAAATACATTTTTTTTTAAATCTAAAAACTTTGCTATTTCATCATATTATATGTAGGAAACAAAGTACAATAGTCTCTAGTAGGTGTTTTCCTCGAGGGAAACCAGAAGCCCTACTAGTAGAGCATCAATATATTTGTCCATAACCATCTTATAAGAGTTCTAAGAAAAAAACATATACAAAGGGAGACCATAAACTTGGCTAATTGCTTATAACTATCCATACTAACATAGAAACTAAAAAAGACAAAACAAACCATACATCAAGCTTGAGGAGTATGAGGCCTATCCTCCATAACTACCTCGATCAACAGGACCGTCTCCATGTTCTTTTTCTGAGCATTTTCAAATGGTTGGGGGTCGTCATTCAGGACAATGAGATTTGCTTGAGTGCCTCTAGATTCGAGGATTTCTCCCATTGCTTGGAAGTACTTGCTCCCTTTTTTACCTGTGAGACAAAGATGCCAATTTTGAAGACCACTTTGCACATGGCCTCGAACTTTCCTTCAAAGATCTTGATTGTATGGAGGATATCCTGGTGCTCCTTCCTTTTGTCACCTAGAGCTTGGGCATTCAAAGTTTTAACCAACCAATAGGTCTTTGCCAACTTAAAGAACTTGGTGGTCCTGGTCCGCAAGTACATCGAGTCTTTCACCCAACCCCCTACTTCCTGCATGATCTGATCTTTAGAGAGGGTTTGTTTCATGGCCTTGAATTCCCTCTCAATCTTCTTGAATTCTCTCTTAGCTTTTGTTGGGACTTTCCCCTTAAAAGATATCTTAGCTTCCTAGGCATCTTCTGCTCTAGAGAGAAGAAGCAGATCCCTTGAGGTTGAGGCCCGCCTAGACATAGCTTGAGCCTTTCTTTTGCATGTGCCCCCACCCTTACCAGAGCTCCGAGCCACCCTGGCTAAAGAGAAACTCCTCCCCAGATAGAAAAGAGAGTTCAAGGACAACACCATGCACCAGAGGAAGAATGAAAGGAGGCATGAAACAAAGGCAGAAGGAAATAGGGTCCATGATTTTGCTGACATAAATGCAAGCGAGTCCTGAAGAGGGCCAACCCTCTTTCGCCAAACCACAACAACACCCTAGAGCCAACACCATAAGAGACAAATGTTGAAAATAGCAGCATCAAAAGGCATTCTCCAACGAGAGGTCTTAAGTGACCACCCTGAGGCTAGCCGGGGAGACTTGGAGATTAAACAGTCTTGTGAGTTATGGCAAGAGTCAAGGCCAACATACAAGCCTTGTGAGCCAGGACAAAAGTCAAGATGAAAGAGATGCTGCCAGAGATAGTCTTGTGAAGTCATGGCAAGAGTCAAGGCAAACGTACAAGCCTTGTGAGCCAGGACAAAAGTCAGGGTAGAAATCTTGTGAGCCATGTGCAACAGTCAAGGTCAGCCTTGTGAGCTTATTGCAAAAGCCAAGGCAAATCTAGCAATAGACAGGATGAATGTATAAATCCTGTGAGCTAGATTGATGTGACAAAAAATCTTCCTTATCACTTATGCAAATGATGTAATTATGATGATTTAGTGTGTTGGCACGTGTGACCTTATCCACCATGAGAATATAATGAGTTGCCAAAGAATGACGAGTTGCCAAAGTTGTAAAAGTCGAGTTATGAACTCAAGTTGTAAAAGTTGAGTTACGAACTAAAGTTGTAAAAGTCGAGTTATGAACTAAAGTGTAAAAGTCGAGTTATGAACTCAAGTTGTAAAAGTTGAGAGACAAGTCTAGTTGCAAGATCGAGTTGACAAAGTCGAGGTTGCATGTCAAGTTGGCATCTCGAGTTACAAGTCTAGTTGCAAGTTTGAGTTGACAAGTACGAGGTTGCATGTCAAGTTGGCATCTCGAGTTACAAATCTAGTTGCAAGTTTGAGTTGACAAGTATGAGGTTGCATGTCAAGTTGGCATCTCAAGTTACGACTCAAGTTACAAATTGAGTTGAGTTGAAGATTCAAGTAAAAAGGCGAGTTGTCATGTCATGCATTGAGTTCTAAGTTGGGTTCACTCATGTCTCTTTTGCGCCTAGGATATATAGAGAACTACTCTCTTCATTATTCGCTTTTCTATGTAGCGCATTATAGAGGAGAAGAGGGATACTTTTGCAGGTAGCACAAAGAGGCACTCACATACTGGCAATCTCAGAAGCACATTCTCATGGTGATATTGTAATCAGATTGAAGATTCATTTATTTGCTGATAAGGAAGATTGTTTGCTGGGGTTTTCTCCCTCTTTGGGTTTCCCTAGGATAAATTCCTGTGTTATTGTGTGACTCCATTTTTTGTGCATTTTCTACTTCTGTTTTACATCTTTTAGTTTCCACATTGTTTATCATTTAAGTTTTTCAGATCTGCTCATTATATTGAAGAAAAATAAAAGTACATTGCATTTTGAATCTAAGCTCGAAATTTCATATGGTATCAGAGCATAGGGTGTGATTAGAGCTCAGATCTTCAGTTCTTGAGCCCACATAGGTCCAAGGATCGAGCTTGATTCAACTCTGTGCAAGGTTTCATTGCAAGGATGTCTTCATTTATTTTAGTCAGGCCTGAAGACAGGTTCGAGGGAGCCTCAAACTTCAATGTTTGGAAGCTCAGGATCATGAACATTCTCCAAGAGCTTGAGTTAGAACATTTCATAACTACCGTTGTAGAGGAACCAACTAGTAATGTTGGTAGAGCTCCATTCAGAAGAAATTAGGCTAAAGCAAAGCGAGTGATCATTGATTCTATAAAAGACAACATTATCCCTGTACTGACTTCTCGACACTCTAGTAAATCTTTATGAAAAGACAACACCCAACCAGAAGAGAATTCTGAAGAACAAGCTCAATTATTTGAAAATGGAGAAGGGTGAGTCTGTCTCTTCATTCTGCTCAAAGATAACACAGATTTGTGATCAATTGCTGGTCACAGGAGCTACTGTGGAAGATGATGATCTCGTCCAAGCTATCTTCGATGGCCTTTCGCCTTCTTGGGATACATTTCTTGCAAGTGTTAATGGTAGGGAGACTCAACCAAACTTTGAGCGCTTATGGCATGATTGCCTTCAGGAGGAAGGTCACATGACCACTAGGAGTTGTCCATCAATTGAAGAGAATGTTGCCTTGGCTGCAAAGACCAGGAGAGGAAAGAAATCTTCCTCTCAGAAGAACTTTCATAAGAACTTTCAGAAGGACAAGTTCAAAGGAACCTTTAAAGGAAAGGGTTTTGATATTTCCAAAGTAAAGTGTTTTAACTGCAGTAAGATGGGACACTTTGCTCAAGATTGCAGATTTAAGAAGAAAGACTACCATAAAGGGAAGCATCATGCTTCTACTGCAGAAGAAGAAGAATCCAGAAAGAAGACAAGTGGATCTCCTAAGAAACAGGAGAACATAAAGGAATACTACTTGGTGTTTGCTCCCTCTGGTCACTTGACTACTGACCAGAACTCTTGGTTGGTTGATAGTGGGGCTTCAAAGCATATGATAGGATACAAGAACATCCTCTCAGATTTCAGGAAAAATACTTGTTCAGTTCAAGTACAACTTGGAGATAACTCATGTCATGAGATTAAAGGAATCAATTCCACCTCTCTTCAGCTAGACTCTGGATCCATCATTCACGTTGATGAGATTTTGTATGTTCCTGGATTAAAGAAGAACCTGTTGTCAGTAGCAACACTTGAAGATGAAGGTTATAAGGTGGCATTCATGGATAGAAAAGTTGTCCTCTGGCCAAAGGATGGACAAAAGTTCAGCAAAAGTCATTGGAATTCGAGAAGGAGGTCTCTACAAAGTCATGAATCATTATGCTCATGCGCTTGCTCATATCACAATCAGCTCCAGGGAGCTGTGACATAGAAGATTCGGTCACTTGCACTTCAAGGCACTTCTAGGACTTCAATCAATGGTAAGCGGTATGCCTCTTATTCCCTCTGATAACAATGAAGTATACAAAGGTTGTTTACTTGGAAAAAATACAAAGAAGTCCTTTTCTCATAGTAACAGTATATCTGAAGAAATTTTTGAACTTATTCATTTTGATATCTGTGGACCAATGTCATCTCCTTCCTTGAATGGTTATCTGTAGTATGTTATATTTATTGAGGACCTTTCTAGAAAATGTTGGATTTACTTTTTGAAATTGAAAAGTGAGGCATTTGCTAAATTTAAAGAATTCAAGGCATTGGTAGAAAATCAGGCAGGGAAGCACATTCAGATCCTAAGATCAGATAATGGAGGGGAATACAAATCCCATGAGTTTGAAGGCTTTTGCAAAGAAGATGGAATTAAAAGACAATTGACAGTCCCCTATAATCCTCAACAAAATGGTGTTGCTGAGAGGAAAAACAGGACCATATGTGAAGCTGCAAAAGCCATGATGTTTGATCAAGATCTGCCCAACTCTCTTTGGGTAGAAGCAACAGGTACAACCGTTTATATTTAGAATAGATGTCCGCATGCAATCCTAAAGGATAATACCCCTGACGAAGCTTTCACTGATAAGAAACCAGAAGTAGGACACTTGAGGATCTTCGGTTTTCCAGTATACATTCATGTGCCTAAGGAGAAGAGAACTAAGATGGAACCCTCAGGCAAGAAAGGGATATTCGTAGGATATAATGAGTCTTCTAAGGCTTACATGATATATATCCCAGGACAGAGGCAAATTTAAGTCAACCGAGATGTAACCTTCCATGAGGAAGCTGTCTTCAAGCGTTCTAGAGAGCTCCAGATTGATGATGAAACAGAGGAGCCAAACTCTCCTACAACTGAAACTTCCAGTTCTGACTTTCAGATGGAGGAAAGTCATGATGATCCAATGGATAAAGATACTCCTTTAGAACCTGCTGAGGTGTTGGAGAGGTCTTTTGAAGAACCTCCTATCAAAAGAAGACCTGCTTGGTTCAAAGAAACTCTGCATAAAGCAGAGAGACATGCAGCCCCCTTAGGAAACTTCAGAGAAAGCAAAAGGCCTCAAAGGTATGCAGGTTATGTTGCTTTGGTAAGTAACATTAGTGATGCATAACCTTCTGTATTTGAAGTGTTGAAATATTGTAACTGCAAAGAGTATTCTATTTATTATTGAGTCATTATTCATTATATCAATCCCCTTTTGTGGATTGATCATGTCGGGCATTGTAATTGGCAAAATCCCCTTTTGTGGATTGGTCAAATCCTAATTGTATTATGCAAATTAAGAAGTTGTCCCCCAGTCCTAATTCAACTGGTTTTAACCACTAAGAAGACAAGTCGGCCCTGCCCAGTGAAGAGACACCTTTCCAGCACCTGTCAACTATTATAAATAACGGAGGCTAGCGCCTCATTATCTCACTCACTCATTCGCTCATCACGTGTGCAAGTTTGGTAGTTGCAGTTGGGAGAAGGAAGAGAGAGGCACATTGCTCAGTGTTGGATATTCTCTAGTGTTTTGGGTTATTGTCTTGGCATTGTATTGACTATCTATATTAAGGAAGTTTTTGCTGGGTTTTCTCCTCCATGAGGGTTTCCCAGGATAAATGTTGTGTATCTTGTGATTGTGTTTCTCTTAGTGATCCTACTTGTTGCCGCCTTATACACACCTGGGAGACATGGAAGAAATCTTCAATCCACTCGGTGTGTCCTTGGGGGCAAGTGAGAGTTAAGGTGCTGTCACCTAATCCTTAACTCCTTCGTCTAGACCAACTCCTAGCGAAGCCAAGGGGGGTAGTCCCTAACAAATATACTAAGGCTTTAAAATAAGCTAAGTACAAAAATGAAATCTAGGAGTTTATTATTCTTTTAAACCATCAACCATAAACTGATAAAACATGAAGTAATCATTCACCATGATATATAATCAAATAAGCATATACTTGCATCAAAAGGATACTGAGAAACAATTGTTAGATGCAAGTTTCATTCAAATCAAATAGATAACCAAACTTGAAATGAAGCCTGTGGATTTGCTGAGTATGAAAATTGAGACCAGTGCCTTAAAGTGAATCGTGGGCAATGTAGTTCACATGTTTTATTAGGATAAATTGATGTTTAGTTAATGAAATGGTTTGGTCCTTGTTATCCCCGATATCTAGGGATAACTAGGAGATCATGTCTCGAGGTCCACATGGTCCTAGACATGGAGTACCGAGAGCAGGAGTGACTTGAGCATGGCCCTGGAGGGCCCATCTTTCTTCTTCTAAGCCAGCTTTGTCCTGTCAGCAGTATCAGCCTCCATCACTACCGGCCTGGACTTGCATCAGAGAGGACTCTTGCTCCATGAGGTAATTGGTCCGAGGTATCATGGTATGTGTCATATTTGATCATTATAACCTTCTTATGTATGCATTAGGTTTCTTTCATTTCGG
>ML787971.1:39734-50953 GCA_009831015.1 Picea engelmannii
AAAAATACCTGTGTCTACACATGCATTTTAGTGGCTGTTTATTAGCTCTTAGATCTGTCCATATTTCAGCAGAAAAGATAGTTTAGGTGTGTTGTTGTTATTTGGAAAGCATGTATGTATTTTTCCTAACATAAAACTACTTGTTAGAGCACTCAAACAGAGACAACAACCATAACATATCAGCAAAACCAAAAACTACAGTTGGCTGTTATAAAACAACAGAAATTAAAATTTATGACAGCAAGAAACTTAGAGTCTTAGCTTGGTCAAAGACAGACCAAGAAGACAACTGATAGGACCTGGAAATTTCTACAGATCTCATGGCAGAGTAGGAAGCAATCAAGTATTTCCCTCAGCACGATAGAAGCGGAATATATTGCAACATGTTCCGCCAGTGGTGAAGCCACATGGTTTCAGATGTTGTTGACATATCTATTTGATTTGGAGATGGAAGCCACTGTGCTCCTATGTGATAACCATAGTTGTATGAAGATGATGTGTTCCATGATGAGTCAAAGCACATAGAGATCCAATATCACTTCATTCGTGATATGGTGCAGAGAGGAGCCATAAAGCTCCATTATGTTGGCACAAATGAACATGTTGTTGATGTGTTGACCAAGCCTCTGTCTCGTGTAAAGTTTAAGCACTTTCGAGACAAGCTTGGTGTAGTCCGAAAGGACCTCCCTCGAAAGGGGGAGTAGTGTTGATGCCAGCCTAGTGCTGAATATTTCCAGCTTCGTGCTGAAGATTTCCAGCTTTGTGCTGATGTTGTTGTGATGCCATCCTAGTGATGAAGATTTCCAGCTTCGTGCTGATGTTGTTGTGATGCCATCCTAGTGCTGAAGATTTCCAGCTTCGTGCTGATGTTGTTGAGATGCCAGCCTCGTGCTGAAGATTTCCAGCTTCGTGCTGATGTTGCTGAGATGCCAGCCTCGTGCTGAAGATTTCCAGCTTCGTGCTGATGTTGATGAGATGCCAGCTTCGTGCTGAAGATTTCCAGCTTAGCGCTAATGTTGATGAGATGCCAACTTCATGCTGAAGATTTCTAGCCTAGTGCTAATGTTGATGATGCTCCAGCCTTCATGCTGTTGTTGATGTTGTATCAACTTTGTGCTGTTATTGATGATGATGATGTATTAATGTTATACTAATCCATGTTGATGCCATTCCAGCTCCTTGCCGTGGATGATGATATTGATGATGAGAAAAACTTCTGATGATTTGTAGATATGCCAGTCAGTGTTCCAGATGTTGTTGATGTTGCTACCCTCTCTCTCTCCTAATGATGTTGTAGAATACCCTTCTTGTTAAGGGTGAGTGTTGAAATATTGTAACTGCAAAGAGTATTCTATTTATTATTGAGTCATTATTCATTATATCAATCCCCTTTTGTGGATTGATCATGTCGGGCATTGTAATTGATAAAATCCCCTTTTGCAGATTGGTCAAACCCTAATTGTATTATGCAAATTAAGAAGTCGGCCCCCATGCCCAATTAAACTGGTTTTAACCACTAAGAAGACAAGTCGGCCTTGCCCAATGAAGAGACATCTTTCCAGTGCCTGTCAGCTAGTATAAATAAAGGAGGCTAGCACCTCATTATCTCACTCACTCATTCGCTCATCAAGTGCGCAAGTTTGGTAGCTGCAGTTGAGAGAAGAAGAGAGAGAGAGGCTCATTGCTCAGTGTTGGATATTCTCTAATATTTTGGGTTATTGTCTTGGCATTGTATTGGCTATCTATATTAAGGAAGTTTTTGCTGGGTTTTCTCCCCCATGAGGGTTTCCCATGATAAACATTGTATATCTTGTGATTGTGTTTCTCTTAGTGATCCTACCTATGCTATTGTTATCTAGTAAATTGAAAAGAAACCTAATAATAGCTCAAAACTTAACATGAAGAAGCTAACAAATTGCAGGTTTGGAAAGATGCCATGTTGGATGAATACAAGTTCAACATGAAGAATAGTGTATGGGACATAGTTCCCAGGCCTAAAGATAAATCAGTTGTTTCATTCAAATGGCTGTACAAGATAAAACATGCAGCTGACGGGAGTGTTGAAAAGTATAAAGTAAGATTTGTAGCCAGAGGCTTCTCCCAGAAAGAAGGTATAGACTATGAGGAAATTTTTGCACCAGTAGCCAGGTATACTACCATCCATACAATTATTTCTCTTGCTTCTGTACTTGGTTGGAAATTGCATCAAATGCATGTAAAAACTGCTTTCCTAAATGGTGAAGTGGAATAGGAAGTCTATGTAGAACAACCTGATGGCTTTGCAGTGCATAACAAGGATTCTCATGTGTGTAAGTTAAAGAAGGCCTTATACGGTCTTAAACAAGCACCTAGAGTATGGTATGACAGGATTGATGGCTTTCTGCAAAGCTTGGGGTACAATAAAAGTAGTGCTGATCCTAACCTCTACTTTAAAGTTGCTGAAAATCAACCCCTTATTTTGGTTTTGTATGTGGATGATCTCTTCCTCACAGGAGAAGAAAATCAGATAGCCTGTTGCAAGAGGGAGCTCATTTCTGAGTTCGAGATGAAAGATCTGGGACTGATGCATTACTTCTTGGGTTTAGAAGTCTGGCAGAGACTAGACGAGATCTGCTTATCTCAAGGAAAATATGCAGTAGACATATTGAAAAGGTTTGGCATGCTGAATTGCATGAGTATGACAAATCCTATGGTTTCTAATCTAAAGAAGTTGCATGAGTCAGATACAGGATCAAATTTGGTGGACCCCACCATGTACAAGCAACTTATTGGGTCTCTAATGTACTTGACTCATACTAGACACAACATGCAATTCGCAGTCAGTGCATTGAGCCAATTTATGGTTGAGCCAGAGAAAGGCACTGGGTGGCAGGTAAGCACATCTTGAGATATCTCCGAAGTACCATGCCTTACGGTCTAAAATATACATCCAGTGGTGGTGTGATGCTGCATGGTTATGCAGATCCAGACTGTGTTGGAAGCCTAGAAGACAGAAAAAGTACCTCCGGATACTGCTTCAGTTTAGGATCATCTCTGATATCCTGGTCCAGCCAGTAACAGGGATCTATTGCTCAGAGCACAGTCGAGGCTAAATATATTGCGGCTAGCAATGCCAACAGAGAAGCAGCGTGGCTCAAAAAACTTGTTGCTGGGTTATTTGGTGAAAAGCTTGAGACTATAATTATCCATTATGATAATCAGAGCTGTATAAAGCTCACAGAAAATCCGGTGTTTCATGACAGATCAAAGCATATAGATCTGAAGTATCATTATATCAGAGATATGGTACAAAGAAAAGTGATCAAGATAAGGTACTATGCAACAGATGAGCAGGCAACAAATATCTTGACCAAGCCACTACCATTGACAAAGTTTGTGCACTTTAGAGGCAAGCTTGGAGTTGCAGAGAATGCCTCCCTCGCTGAGAGGGAGTGTTGAAAATAGCAGCATCAAAAGGCATTCTCCAACGAGAGGTCTTAAGTGACCACCCTGAGGCTAGCCATGGAGACTTGGAGATTAAATAGTCTTGTGAGTCATGGCAAGAGTCAAGGCCAATGTACAAGCCTTGTGAGCAATGAAAAAAGTCAAGACGAAAGAGATGCTGCCACAGATAGTCTTGTGAAGTCATGGAAAGAGTCAAGGCAAACATACAAGCCTTGTGAGCCAGGACAAAAGTCAGGACAAAAACCTTGTGAGCCATGTGCAATAGTCAAGGTCAGCCTTGTGAGCTTAGTGCAAAATCCAAGGCAAATCTAGCAATAGACAGGATGAATGTATAAATCCTGTGAGCTAGATTGATGTGACAAACAATCTTCCTTGTCACTTATGCGAATGATGTAAATATGATGATTTAGTGCGTTGGCACGTGTGGCCTTATCCACCATGAGAATATAACGAGTTGCCAAAGAATGACGAGTTGCCAAAGTTGTTAAAGTCGAGTTATGAACTCAAGTTGTAAAAGTCAAGTTATGAACTAAAGTGTAAAAGTTGAGTTATGAACTCAAGTTGTAAAAGTCCAGTTACAAGTCTAGTTGCAAGATTGAGTTGACAAAGTCAAGGTTGCATGTCAAGTTGGCATCTCGAGTTACAAGACTAGTTGCAAGTTTGAGTTGACAAGTACGAGGTTGCATGTCAAGTTGGCCTCTCGAGTTACAAGTCTAGTTGCAAGTTTGAGTTGATAAGTACGAGGTTGCATGTCAAGTTGGCATCTCGATTTACAAGTCAAGTTACAAATCGAGTTGAGTTGAAGAGTCAAGTAAAAAGGCGAGTTTTCACGTCATGCATTGAGTTCTAAGCTGAGTTCACTCATCTCTCTTCTGCGCCTAGGATATACAGATAACTACTCTCTTCATTATTCACTTTTCTATGCAGTGCATTACAGAGGAGAAGAGGGGTAATTTTGCATGTAGCAAACAGATAATTTTGCAGACAACGAATAAGACACTTTTGTAGGTAGCACAAAGAGGCACTCTCATACTGGCAATCTCAGAAGCAATTCTCCTGGTGATATTTAATCAGATTGATCATTCATTTATTTGTTGTTAAGGAAGATTGTTTGTTGGTGTTTTCTCCCTCTTTCCTGTGTTATTGTGTGATTCCATTTTTTGTACACTGTCTACTTCCGCATTATTTATCATTTAAGTTTTCAGATCTGTTCATTATATTGAAGAAAAATAAAAGTACATTGCATTCTGAATCTAAGCTCGAAATTTCACAACAAAGACCAAGAGTCCAATTACTTGGAGCTTGCGCCAAGAAAAGGTCTTGATGGGGCCATCTTCTCGACTAGCCCTAGTTTCTCCAGTCACACATAAATGGACAAGACCAGACCAAAGATTCATTTGGTGGATCATATGAGAGAGTTCACCGGTCATCATCACACCATAAATTTCTTGTTTCTTCCACTTCAAATTATCATCCTTTCTTGTACTACTCCAGCTCAAGAAGCCCAGGCCGAACACATGCCCATTGGTTATCTTGCTGTACTTGTGCCCTTGCATTCCCACATAAATCATCATATTAGTATTTGGCGGGGTGTGGGGGGGGGGGCATTGTACTCTTCCTTGCTACCTTTCTCCCTTCCCTAGTCTGCAACAATAATGTCACCCTGCTTGTCCCTTAATGCGCTATGAGTGCATGACAAAGTGGTGATTCGAGCCCCCCTTGTTAACACCCCATCCAGGTGGAAAATGTTAGATTTCGAAGTGCACTTAGACTTGGTGCACACACACCTCAGGTCTAGTCTAGGTTATGTTGAGAAGAGTGTAGCGACAAAGGTCTTCTTCCTGGCTTGCGTTCTAGCCTAGGAGAGGACAATGAAATTTCCTAGTTGATGCGCTGATGCTTTTCCTAAAGTATAACTTAGGAAAAAGTAACATTAGATGTTTTAATTTAATATTGACTGATTGAGTTCTTTTTCTAAAGTTAAAAAGTGAAAAATTTAAGTGATGGATCTTTTAATTTGGACCATCCATTTCTTTGAGAGGCCAAGATTAGATCTTAGCCATAGATCTCATTGATGAGTTAGGGTTTTTGCTTGCTCAATAGTATAATAGAATGTCAACTAGGAAGAGGGAGCACAACTACTATGAGGAGAGATCGATCTAGGAGGAAGAGAGGCTCAATCTGAGATATGAGAAAGAGGATAGTTGCAGGGAAACAGAGGAAGACATTTGAACAAGAGATTATCTCATCTTCTTGATTGAGCAGAGGTCACTTCACCTACGCAGAGGATCTGTACAATTTGACGCAGTACTCACAAGGTGTTAGCTTTTTAGTTCGGGAGGTACTTCACATGTGTGTCTTGTATGCAGAAGTACCCTTGTACCTACACGACTAGAAACTTGACTTTGTAATGGGTTTTTATAAAGTTGTGATAAAGTGGTTCTTTTATTAAAGTGACTTTTTAATAAAGTGTACCTTCTAATATTAAAGCGACTTTATCTCATAAAGTGCACTTATGTTATAAAGTGAAAATGTACTTTAATATTTTAAAGTGATTTATTTTGGAGGGAATGAATCATGACCCTTGATCTTGTAAATGAAAGATTAGATCTTGGCCATTAGATCTAGGGTTGGAGAAGGTGAAGGGTCACTTTCATATTATAAGAGAATGCATTGGGTAGTGTGCAAGACACAATGAGGAGATTGAGAGAGATTTCTGAGATAGTTTGAGAGAGGAAAGTTAGGGCAGCAAGGAGGGCGCATTTCACAAGAGAGATTGGGCACAAATCCCAAGAGAATATTTTTGTGTGAGTGCTGTAACTTACTGTTGTTAGAGAGGCCGTACTGTACAGATCCGTATAGTCTGTACAACAGAGAGAAGGGCACAAATTTCGAGGCAACATTACTGCTTGCAAATCGAGGCAGTTTTTTGGTGTGTTTTTTGGTGTTTTGGGCAGTTTTCTGTTGCTGCCAGTATAACTGCTGTTTGGCACAGTTTTCAAGGTGCTGAAAGAGGGCAGGGCCGTACAACAGTACGGATTTTTTGGGCACGTTTTCCTAGGTAGAAAGTTGGGACAATTGGGTGCTGTAAGTTATTTTTCTTGGCTGTAAATGTATTGCTGCTGCTGATATATATTTCCTGAAGCTAATAAAATCTCTCTCATTGGGTTTCCCCATATTGGGGTTTTCCCTGGCATTGCCTAAATTTCTGAGTTGAATGATTGTTGTTCATTGTGTTTATTCCGTTGCTAAAGTGCTTGGCAGTGTGTATTTCTGCTTATGGTATTTTCCGAGTGTGGTTTTATATTTCAGAGTTCATTTAAGACAATTATCTCTAGGTTGCTAAGTGTATGACATAATTTAGTACTTGCTGATTTTGTCATTTTAATTTCTAGATGGTATCAAAGCTTAGGCTCTGAGTGATAGTGAGCAGTGAGATTTTTGGGCAAGATTTGAAGGGGGAAATCTTTTGTTTGTTTTCCTTTGAATGGTGACAGGGAATATCGCTGCATGCATTAGATTTGAGGATTGGTTGGATGGCATTTCCAACTATTTGCAGTGGAAGGTCCGGATGTCAGCTGTTCTCAAGGAGAACAGATTTTGAACTATGTCAGTTCTGTTGTTGTGGCTCCCACAACAGATCCTGTTGCTTTGGATTTGCATGAAGTAAAGGAGGCCAAAACTCAGAGGATCATTCTGGATGGTGTGAAGGACCCTCTCATTCCACCTCTGTTTGAGAAGAAGATAACTTATGAGATGTGGGAAACTTTGAAGAATTTATTTCAGGCTAAGAATGCCAATCAGAAGATGGCATTGAAAGATAAGCTGCATGACTCGAAGATGGCTAAGGGTGAGGATCTTGTATCCTATCTTACCCGACTAGCCCAAGTTAAGGACAAGTTAGGTCCAGTGGGAGAGATCATCTCAGAAGCCGAGTTGGGGAGGATAGCCTTGAAAGGCTTCACAAAGGAATGGGATGTCTTTGTGAAGTGTGTGGTGGGTCGAGAAAATTTTCTAGATTGGAGCAGGTTGTGGGACGACTTCACTCAGGAGGAGATCCGGATGGGGTCTCATAGCAGTGGTAAGAAGGAAGACATAGCTGAGGAGAATGTTTCTCTTGCTGCAAAGAGCAAGAAGAAAGGAAATTCCAGGAGGGACTTGAGTAAAGTCAGATGTTACTGTTGTAACCAGTTGGGGCACCTTGCTTCTCAGTGTCCTGAGAAGAAGAAGAAGATGAAAGAACAAGAGGGGCTTGAGACAACTGTTACAACAGCCATGGAGGACTTTTCTTCCAAGTTGATAATGAATTTTCTTTGCTTACTCTAGTATCCAATGTCGGTAGTGGAGGATTTGGGGGTGTTATCAGATGGATTGTTGACAGTGGAGCATGTTATCCCCACTTTTAGGGATAACTAGGAGATTATGTCTCGAGGCCCGCAGGTCCTAGACATGGAGTACCGAGAGCTAGATCGACTTAGGCATGGCCCTGGAGGGCCCACCTTTTCTCCCTTTCAACGTCTCTACTTTGCCAACAACAACAACATCCATCACCATCGAATTGGTCTTGTGTCAGAGATGGTTCTTGCTCCATGAGGTAATGAGTCCGGGTATCATGGTATGTGTCACTCTGATCCTCAAAACCTTTGAATATGTGCATTTAATTCCTTTTATTTCTAACGAATGCTTGGATCTTATACTTGTCCACTTGACCATGTCTGGGGAATGACAGGATGCCCTAACAATCCTGTGCCCGTAGGTTTTGTTTTGCCACTGGGGGATTTCTGAAAATCCATCGTCCACTCCTTTCATATTACCACTTTTTCATCCTGCTTCCCCTCTCATCTACCCCATTTCATTTGTCCAGGCATTGGGTTGGCCAATCATTTGAGGGTTGCACCTTACCTTGTGGGAAGAAGGGGCTAAAGGCCCAGAAAGTAAAAGCAAGTTGGCAAAATATAAAAGCCTAAAAATAAAACCTCGAGATGCTTCCCCCAGGGATCCCCGAGAAAGCAGTAAAAGGCTTCTCAACGAGAAACAAGGTGGACCCATAAAAATAATAAAACAAGACTTAGTTAGAGGATAGGGGGTCTCATCACGAGCCAACCTATTAGTTCCATGGGTACCTAGCAGTATGACAGTACTAGCGGCTGGTTACCACGCCAGGGTAGTGACTCTTGGTTGCATGGCCAAGAGAAAGGGGGTCTCATCACGAGCCAACCTTCTCATTTCTGTGAAAGTACTTGTAGGTAACGCTGTCACCACTGGTCACCACGCCAGGGCAGTGTCCCCTGATTAGCTTCTTGAAGAAAAAGCAATAAGAATAAAGAATAAAAGGCATGAATGGGCTTGGAAACAATTGCATCCAGGACAGGTGCAACTTGCCTTCTACAAAGGTACCCACAGGTAAAGCTTTGCATTCCCCTGCTTTCACTGCGCCCATTGTCAGGACATCCCTTATCCACATCACCCACTTACATGGCTTAGATTTAGTCTTTTCCGAGAACTTTCCTTTTCCAGTGGATACTAGCTGAATAGGATGCCCTGTCACTTTCCCCAGACTTGTATAATGTCTTTGAGCTTTTAACTGGGGTAATAGGGGTTTTATGCACATGCTTAATAATATTGATGATGAGATGTGATTGACATTGCTATGATCCCTGTGACTTATGAGTCCATGGAGGGTGTAGCTGTTGATGTGCAGGATCATGCCCAATGGATAGGTACAGATGGGGAGATGATCAGTTCGGAGTCCGGACCTCCATGGGGCTGAAGAGCCCACCAGATGGATGCTGAGACCCCTTGTAGGGGGCACAGACAGGACAGAGGGGTTTGCACCAGAGAGAAGAAGGACTTCTTGCAGAGGCACCCTGGCAGAGCTTGACCTAGGGGGATTGTGCCCTTTTCAGTGGAACATTGGCCTTGGAAGGCCTAGGACGTCACCCAGGAGGTTCATGAAGTCATCCTTTCTTCATGAGCGTTTTGGCAGATGGACAGGGTAGTTTGGCACATGTGGTAGCAGAGAAGCCCAAGGAGGGCTAACGTTTTTCTTCAGGAGGCTGCATTTGCCCTCAAAGGGGATAACGTCACCCTAGAAAGGGGATGACGTTCCTTCTATTGCTTGTTTAGGGTTTTAATTTAAACATTTAATGTAAAACAATATGATTTTAGTATTTTGGCCTTGTCGGCTTTTTTATGACCTAAAAAGTAAAATTAGGTCATTGCACTGTATAAATTGAAGGTTTTTACCTTCATTTTTTCATCATCTTTCACTCACTCATTAGTGAGGTCTGAAATTTGCGCTATCTTTGGAGCTATTGGCTGAAATTGTGAGACGCACTTGTTGAAGGAAGACAATTTTGGACTTTTATTGGCATTTTGGCATTTCTCTTGGTGGAAGGTATTACAACTAGGGTTTGCTATATGTTTTCTTGGTTAAATGTAAGTGAATTTTTGCCAAACTTCTTAATTGAATGGTTGTAGTATTGTTTTTCTTGCATTTATGGTTATAATATGCTGAATTAAACCCTAGGTGACAAACACACATTGAAGGTCCTCGTCTCATGTCCCTACCAAGGTTTTAAGCCATTTTATTTGTTGAAGTGAGATGGAGCCTTGCCTTAGCAACACTCTATTCTTTCTTTCTAGCCCTTGTTGAAGAGGATTGAGCCTTGCCATAGCAACACTCCATCCATCTTCTTCCACGCTAGCTGTTTTTCTTATTTGTTGAGCTAAGGAAGAAAACGCATCAAGGCCTAGTTCCCCTACACCTTGGTGAGCCGATTTTCCCTAGGGTTTGCCTGGTAAAGCCTTGCCATAGCAACACGTTACTTGCAAACCCTCTTGTCTTAGTTTTATGCAATCTTTTGAGCCAGCCATTTTTCCATTGAGCTAAGGAAGGAGGAGAGAGCACTGGGGCCTAGTTCCCCTACACCAAAGTGAGCCTCTCTCCCCTAGGGTTTCATCCTTGAGGCCTTGCCATAGCAACACCTCAAGGTTTAACTCTCTTGTCCTTAGTCTTTACCATTATCATTTGATCCTTCAACTTTTGCGTCCTCCTTTTGACTCCATATACCCTAGGAACGCACTGATCTAAGGCCACATGTGTTGAGTAACTTGATAATACAACTTCCAATACCTTTGAACAAACCCTAACTATACTAATCCTAGCCTACATAGCCCTACTAACCCTAGTACTGTCGTCACCTTTCTTGTGCTATAAACACCTTTGTGCAACTATCGTTTTACTTTTAAAGCAATTGAATGGTTGGTTAAGGCATTATCTATGAAGTGTTAATTTGTTACATTGAATGCCAATTTTCTTTAGCATTTATTGAGAAGTGATATTGACAAAGTCAATGTACAAACATTGACTTCGTCAATATTTATTGCTCAATTGCTTATTTATCAGAAAATTCATTGATTATATGAAGTACTAACCAACAAGTAAGCTTGCACATGTAGTTTTATTGTTGCTTTGTTCTCGGGCATGGATACTTTTTGGTTACTACTTCCGGTTATCGTTATTGGCTATAAGCCGGACTTTCTGATCAGGTGGTGACTTGTGAGGGGGATTATTATCATTTAGCCTTTCTAAGCCCTTTGCCTTCTTAGAATCCCAGGTCACCGGGGACGTCTCCCCTGGGCCTTACCTCCCTAAATAGAAAGAACCTTCCCATCTAGGTGACAGTGGGTGGGATTGGTTCAGTTACGCCAGTTTGATCTCTTTTCATCCATCTTTTATCCTAACTACAAACTGTGCGATAACAAAGCCTCTT
>ML787971.1:69514-83560 GCA_009831015.1 Picea engelmannii
GAATCCTTAAAAGAATATATTAAATTTTATTATTGATTAACAAATAAACGGTTGAGCTTCATTTATCTGGTGTTAATATTTTAATTTCTGTTAATCACTTAGGTGGCAATCAGTTAGCTATCAAAGTAATTTTTAAATATGATAAGGTAAATGTAAAAAAGTAAACACATGTCTTTATAATAGCTAGGAAGTTAATGATTGAAATCACAGCGATTTATTTTGTGTGACTACTAAGAATATTCCAGCCATATTTAATCCTATCCATAGAAAACTTATTAAGCACTAAACCCCTATTAAATCTGCCCATTGTCAATAGGTATACGCCTTTCGGCGCATATATATATTCCAAGGAAAACCTCATGGGGAAACTCTAGGGCATTTCCTTGCAATCATGGATGGTCTCTCTCTCTCTCTCTCTCTCTCTCTCTCTATATATATATATATATATATATTCTTCAAGAAAAACCTCACGGGGAAAATCTCCAAGTCTAAAGATGTAGGGCTTTTATACGAAGTGTCTTCTTTTGAAACCTTTCCTTACGAGGGAATCAATGATTATTTCTGCAAACTAGTTAAGGAAACTCATCAATTGTACAAAAAGAACAAATGATGATGTTTATTTCCTTTATCACATGATTCCACAATCCAAGTTAAAATCATAGTCATAGGGCTTATTTGTATTTGGGGGTAAAAGATTTTTCCTAGGAATGAATTAGAGTATCCCTTAGGTGTTTTCTCCACTTCCTATGAGCATTCATAGCCCCATTAGAGATTATTTGCATGAATTCACTATCCAATGTAGTCCCTTTCCTAATTCTTTCTTTAATATGCTATTTTAGTAATTCATGAATTGGGGAAGTAACAACACTTTACAGGTTTGATGGGGGTTGATCACCTTCTATGGGATTTAATGATGATTTGCCATATCTAGATGTTAAAAGAATCCCTTTATCATTTTTAGCATTGGACTTTTGACTTTTCGCTTTTCACTTGATTAACAACTTTAATGTATATGGACGAATTCATTTGGTAAATTGATTCATTAACCAAAACCGAAACATCGTAATTGCCAAAGGGTTAATTGCTTGGACTGTTCCTGGTCCAACTATCTTTCAAAGCATCCTTGTAATCCAACATGAGTCACATTTAAATATTCTTTCGTTGAAATCATTATTGAATATAAACATGTGGACCTTTCAAGGCTTAATCACTATGTGCACAATGTGAATGCATATGGAAGGATGAAAAATATAAGTGCAGAAGGATGCATTCAAAGAAAAAAAAATGCTTTAAATTGCAAGGCAAAGAATCTTCATGTCAGTGAAAATGGAAGCAAACAATATATTCAACTTAAAAAATATGCAAACACATTATCCTATGAAAACAACAAATTAACTACAAGCAAGAATTGAATGCATAAATGAAAACAATAAAACGGAAATTGAAAGTAAACTACCAATGTACAAAACAATGGCCTTAAGGGTAGACTCATTGAAGTACAACTATAGGATTTGGCCATTACTTAGAAGGTCTTTGTTTCCTTCCATATTTTGTAGTTGATAAGTACCAAGACCAATCGTTTCAACGACCTATAAGCTCCTAACCAAAGTTGTTTGAACTTCATGTGTTTCCTCTTCGATTGATTCATTTTTTCCCACTTTAAGATAAGATCTCTAAAGTGAAGTCCTTGTTGCTTGACACATTCTTGTCCAACCAACACTTGATGAACTTCTTATGGGAAGCAAACTTTTGTCTTGCTTGATCTCTCCCCCCTTCCAATTTCAATGAAATATCTACCTTGTTTTGTATGGCTAAGGAGTCACTCACAACTTGCCACTTGTGATCACTACAAAGAAGGTGGAAATATGTTGGATGATAATATGATTTCATTCTCGTAAACAAGAAAATACGTGACATGTCCAATGCTAGTTGACTCGTAACTTGATCGACACATAATGAATTAGACAACGCAGTGTGCTAGTTGCAATGATGGTCAACCATCTTGATAATCCAAATGAAATTCTTCTTTGTTGATTCAATGACACCATTCACTTAGGAGAATAGTTCGCTATTACGCAAGATGATTGCCTTTTCCAAAGCAAATTCAATGATATCCACAAATGAAAAATATGATCATTATAAAAAACAAGCATAGATGGAATGCTAAACTTGGTAATGATATGTTGTTTCAGAAATTGGATCAATGCTGCATCATTCACGCTTGTCAACAGAACAACTTTGGTCCACTGAGTAAAGTAATCCATAGTTGTCAAAATGTACTTGTGTTGCTTTGATCAATTGGGATTAATCTCACCTATTATGTCAAGTGCCCATTCCTTGAAAGGTCTATCAATGCAATGCGTTGCAAAGGTATCACTTTCTTTACCTTGCTTGTGCATGTTCTACAAATTCGACACTTCCTCACATGTGCATCCATGTTTTTGAATAACATTGGCTAGTAGTATCTGATGCTTAAAACCTTATGTGCAGTGGTATCTCTAAAGAAATGTTGACCTGTTGGACCATCATGTAAATGCAGGACTTTCTCCGAGTCATTCTTTCCCAAGCATCTCAATAATATGCCATAATTCTTCATGAAAAGAATTCCATTGACATGTTGATATTGAGCAGAATTAAATCTCAACACTCTTTTTCTTCGCATCCAATTGATTAGCATTGAATCCATGCTATAAATAATATTTTAGAGCATAATTCCATGAATATATATATGTAGGTATGAAAAGAACATTGATGGCATACAATGATGCCTTGTTTTTCCAACATGCTTTGTCAACGTCAACTTGATCCCTCACTTCAAAAATTAGTTTGCACAATCCTTGTCCACGTACGATAGTTGCAAGCTTGATATCTAATCAACATAGTTACCAACTTGATAAAAACTGTGACTTCAAAATGAGAACTCTAGTTCCAAATATTCATATTTTTGAATCAAAAACACCAAAATCAACCCTTGAATTGAAATGTAGTGCTCCTAGAATCAACCTTTTTTTTCGAGGTTAAAATTACAACATTGCTCCACCATGCCTTTAAATACTTACAAAGTTGCAAACTAAAATCATAAAATCGATCTTGGAATCGAAAAGGGGTGCTATCTACTAGTAGCTCCTTTTTTCGAGGTTAACATTATTACTTGTTTGAAATTGTGGCATTGTCAATTGGTATTGTTGTGAATCGAAACATCAAAATCAACTTCCAAATCGAAATGTGGTTGTACAAGTTTTTTCAAGCCTAAAATTGCAATATTTTTTAAACTGTAGCAAAAAAGGTCTACATTGTTGCAAAAAAAATCATAAAAAAAGAAAAAAAAGAAAAATGAGAAAAAATATGATTTTTTTTTACAAAAATATAAAATGAATTTTAAAGTTTTGTTTTTCTTTTTAAAAAATATAAAATGAACATAATAATTTTTTAAGAAGAAAAAAATACCAAAATAAACAAAAGAAAACCACATTTTGGTATTTTTTTCTTTTTAAAAAATTATTATGTTCATTTTATATTTTTTAAAAAGAAAAAGAAAACTTTAAAATAAGTTAAAAATGAAAAAAAAATTAAAAGAATACATTTTAATTTTTTTTAAAAGCAAAATGATTATAAAACAATTTAAAAGAAAAAGAAAAAAAGGGGAGCATCTCACCAATAGTGTTGTGGTGACCATTCCACATCTATGGGGATGAAATATGGTCGCTACGTCTCACAGATTTACCACCCCTGCAATGCTTAAATAACTTAACTACGTATGGAATAAAGTATGTGTTCTTAGATTGGGATGCAAGCGAGGGATTAATTCAAGAGTTCTTTGTGGATGTTTGATGAGGAGCCAAACCACCTAGGGTTTTCAGCCCATAGGCACCCGGGGGACTCTCTCGTCGCTTCTTCCTCTATTGGATGACGAGAAATGAAAATGAGGAAGAGTCGAGCTTGGATCGAAAACCCTAGCCGGATGTCTTAGGACATGATGCAAAGATTGGAGATCGTTGGTGCTTTCAAAAGAATGATGTTGTTGTGGGACAAAGAATAGTTGGGTCAATTGTGTGTTGGATGGACATTGGTGCTACTAGAGGGCCATTGGAAAACAAAATATGAAGAATAGGCTTGCGTTTTGAGTCTTCTCATCGTTGTTGTAGAACTTTAGATCGTGTGCCTGAGTCATGTGACTTATCTTTGCTGGAGAATAAATGTCTGGAGAAATAGAAAGTGTGTCTAGGAATAAAGCTCGACTACTGATCCAAGATCTTTTCATTGTGATTTATAAAGAATTGTATTATATGAGCTTAAATTAATGTGCACCATTAAAAAAGGGAAAACTTAGAAATGAAGAGACATAAGCATCAGATATGAACACAAAAATTTGATAATGGAGTTCGTCCCTGGTAGACTACGTCTCCGGTCCTGCTCTCAAATGGGTAGGCTCTTTTATTAACTCAGCAAAAGAATTTGGCAAATACATGAATTTACCTCATTCTGAAATCAAACTGCAGAAATAATGCTTAGATTAGAAAACAAACATCACCATTGGATTCATGGTGTCGAATTACCCAAAAATGACTGTCTCCACGCTCCGATCCGACTCTGGCACTCCCAAGCCCAAGAGAAATTCTGTCTTGGTTTCCATGCCCTATGCACCAACAATTATGACAACATCTATCTCGAAATCCATTCCAGATTGTACAATACGGTCGCGCTCTTTCCCCCCGGCTTTGGCCCGAAACACATTCTTAAATATTAAATGAGGCGGATGTACCAAGACACACCCCTTGGCGTGTTGGTTAGAGCGGAGTTTTAAAGGCTTTGTTCTGGGAAAAGGTTCTGGGGTCAAACCCGATGGACTCTGTTTTTGGTAGCAGCTACATATATGTTTATCCATAGTTAAAACCTCCGTTATGTTTGTCGGTTCTCTAGTAACTCCGCTAACGATTGTTGTAGATTTGGCGTGGTCCGCCAGATTTGGCAGACCTGCCAATTCTTTTTTTAAAACAAAAATCATTCACGGCTAACATTGGGCATTCTTTGGATACCACGTGTCGCCCCATGATTGGGCCACATGGATCCTGCTGATTCACTTGCTCATGTGCTGACGTGGCTCGTCCTGTCAGCACCGTACTGACACGTGGTGCTCCCTGGAAGGTGCCACATGGTGTTTCCTGGGGGTGCCACGTGGCACTTTCCTATTGGTCCATATGGACCCTTGAAAAGTCCACTGGTGGGTGACACATGGAATCCTATGGTGCTGCCACGTGGCATGCTGACGTCATCATCTGTACGATGACATCACCCTACCATCTCAGTTGCTGATGTCAGCAGTACGGACGATAATGTGTCCCTTGTTGACTGGTCCTGGTTGACCGCATCTTTGACCACAAATATATTTCAAACCGTAACTCCGTTTGACAAGCCATTTGTGCCGTTAGAAATCTTGAGACGCGCTCTTCGTGATCGTGCTGTTTTAATTGAGTTTTGGGAACTTTGAATTTTTTCCTTTTCCCTGTCTGCTGAAGCCATTATGAGCATTCTGAGCTGCCTCTGTGAGTTTTGAGTTATTCTGAACTTCTCTGGATCCTTTTTGGATCACGCCTTCCCACTGAGAGCTTTTTGGACCACCAAAAGATTTCATCAATCAACTGGTAAGTGAGGGAAGAGTTCCCTCACTTTGTCCTTCTCGATCCACTTTGCTTTGCTTGGATGGGTGCCCTTTAAGCCTACTTGAAGATTATCAACATCACCTCTGTGTGAAGTCCTTGTCCTCCTGTCTAGGATGATATCTTCCTGTAGCTCATCCAAGTACTCAGGTGCAAACTCATCAACTGATGAAATTTAAACTTCCTCATCTTGATCCATGATCATGGGAGGCTCAAAACGTTTCAAGTTCTCAACATTTACAACTGAGTAAATATGCATATAGGGTGGAAGATCCAGATGAAAAGCATTGGTACCGCTTTTCTCTAAGATACTGAAGGGTCCATAATGAATGGGCTTGAGTTTCTTGCCTTCACCCTTCAATCTCTCCTTGCTGATGTGAAGCCATACCCGGTCTCCAACCTGGAACTGATGATCAACCCTGTGCTTGTCGTGCTGAGATTTATACTGTGCTTGACTCTTCTCCAACTGTTCCCTGACTGCCTGGTGTATCTGCTGAATCCTCTGGATGAACTTGTGGGCTCTATCCTCTGTTCGATCTTCATTTACATCGGTATCTCTCCCGTACATCAAGTCCAAAGGAACCTTTGGTAGGTACCCAAAACATGTCTCAAAAGGTGAACTCTAAGTGGATGAATGTAAAGCTCAGTTGTACGCATGCTGTACATAGGGTACATGTTCATCCCATACCTTGGGACACTTGCTGCAGTAGCCTCGAAGAAATAGTACCACTGTTCGGTTTACCACCTCTGTCTGTCCGTCGGTCTGTGGATGGATAGCAGTGCTCCTCTTCAATTTGGTGTCCATCATATTCCACAAGCTAATCCAAAAGTCTCCAAGGAATCAAGTATCTCTATCTGAGACGATAGATGTGGGTAATCCAAAGTGAACCCAAACATGATGAAAGAAGAGATTAGCAGTCTGCTCAGCAGTGATCTACTTTTTACAAGGCATCAAGATACACATTTTGTTGAACCTATCCACTACAACATACAAATAGTCATGACCCCCTTTGGTCATGGGTAAACCCCCTACAAAATCCATGGATATACTTTCCCATGGATGGGATGGAACATGAAGTGGTGAGTATAGCCCCAGTTTTCTATTAGTGGGCTTACAAGTAGAACACATCACACACCCCTTTACATATTTAGTTACAATTTCTTTCATTTGAGGCCAATAACAAAACCTTTGTAAATGAGCTATAGTTTTTCCTACCCCAAAATGCCCAGACACAAGAGAAGTGTGAGCTTCTCATATTACATGGATTCGTTCACTCGTAGGAATACATAGCTTTCCAAGATGGTAAAGTAACTTTCCCTGCAGATGATAGTTCTCTACCTATGCACCAAGGGTTAGCTTCGTATATACTTCTTTAAAATTTTCATCGATGGCATATTGTTCTATATAGCTATCATGAGATAAAGAAGCATTCTTCAAAATAATAGAAGCAACAATAGGAGGTCTAGAAAGCATATCAACTACCTTGTTACTTGTACCCTTCTTATACTTGATTACCAAGTGAAACTGTTGTAGAAAACCCATCCACCTGTAGTGCCGAGATTGTTTCAATTTGGTCTATGCTTGAAGATACTGTAAGGGTTGGTGATCTATATGTATAATGGTTTCCTTCCCTAGCAAGTAGTGCTTCCATTTCTTTACACTCTAGACTAATGCATACAACTCTTTATCATATGTAGGATAGTTAACAACTTGGTTAAAATTTCCAGAGTGGTAACAGATAGGCTTACGATATTGCATTAGTAATGCACCCATGGCGTATCCGCTGGCATCTGTCTCGATCTCAAAACGCTGTTGAAAATTCAACAGTGCTAATACTGGTGCGGTACTGATCTTCCGTTTCAAAGTGTCGCAAGATTTTTGTTGCTTTCCTTCCCACTGAAAAGTGTTCTTCACACTGGTTAAGACATGCATAGTGTTAGCACTCAAAAGTGCACCATACATTTTTTAAAGTACTTCGTAAAATTGGTGCTAAATTTTCCTATTTCTTTGGTCTTTTTAAACGGTCATAGCCTCCCAATTCGTCATCGAGCCTTGACATTTTCCCATTAATCGCTTTGGCCAAAGGTGGTGTGTGCTCAAGTGTCCTAAATCAAAGCTATCCTATCTACCAAATCTAATGCATATACGAAATCCCAGCTCCATGCACACATTAAAGAGCAAGCTTATGCAAATGGAGACTTTCCTAAAACAAAGGAGGTGCACTACTGAATTTGCAGAATTATTTCAAAGATGGAGCTACAGAATCGTCTATGTAGTATGTTCTGCGATTTTTCTACCTTATATGCTACGAAAACTCCTAAGTTGAACTTAACTAGGCACTACCAAATCCACATAGCTATTTTGATGATGGACGCTACCAAATTCGCAGAGTTTAATACAGGATCGATGCTACAAAATGTGAAGAAACTGTTTTGCAGCGACGCCAGGGAATTTCCTGTAGCGGTTACGGTTTGAATATTCGCCTTGTTGGGAGGTTGCCACATGTCAAGGAGGATTCAAATGACTTCTCAAGGATCAGTTAGATGTTAAGGGACACCTACACCTAAGTTTTAGCTCCATCAAAGACCTCATGTAGTGAGGTGGAAACAATTTATTAATGACTTCCAACAATTTTCTGAAAATTAGCAGTTTGTTGGATTTTTGTCTCTTTGATTGTTGCCACCTATCTTCTAGGATTAGAATCCAATGGAGGAGATGGGATTCGACCTCCTAAGGATATTTGGATGCTATTTTCTATTTAAGGAAGGAGAGAGCTCTCAAGGAGAGGTTGGAATGGTTGAGCTGAGGCTCCATTATTGTAATATTTTTGACTAAGACTGGTTCTTTGGTTATGAATTGGACTTAGGAATTTTTTGTTAGTAGAAGTCAATTTCTCTTTATGTCATCTTGTTGCCTCTTATGCTGAAGTGTTCATGATTGGAAGATCCACATGAGTTTGTTATGATTATGTTATGATGAATGTTTGATTATAATACTGCTATGATGTTCTTCAGTTTTCTTTAAACTTTGAATTCAAGAGGATCTTGTGTTTGAGTTTTTCTTCCTTGGGATGCTTGAAGACCTGATGTTAATAGCAGACCTTTACACCTCCCTCACTGAGTCTTCCTCCTATTCACGTTTACTCTTATTCATTGACTGAAGCTAATCAATACCTCATTTGGTTGTGCATGCTAGCCGAGATTTCTGAGTTAAAACCTTATTATTTTGAGTCTTGTCCATTTGACCTTTAAAAATCCTTTTACATTTACACATATTTTGATGGGTACTGGGATTATCCTCTTGCAGTCAGAGGGTGATTCTCAGTGCTAACATAAATGACGCCTTTGTCGGGGACAGATTTGAGCAGATTGAAGAGCTCCTTGGGAAGAACGACATAGATCCAACTCTTGATGGTAGACAAGAGAGGGATACAAAAAATTGACTGTAAGCATCTACCTGAGGACTCCACAATAAAAGAATCCACTGGAAATGTTCTTGTTGACAGAAAGATGAAGGGGCAGAAGTGTAAAAACATGTATCATTTCATTAGTTTTCTACATGAACTCCTGTTCCTCTTTATCAACTCTTTCCTATCTTTTCCTTTACATATAAAGAGAATCAGCCGGTGCTTTGTTTATTCAGATGATCATCAACCTTTCTTTATATATCCATCCTTGGAAGAGGAAGACCTGGCTTCTTCCTGTGTTGTAGATGTTGATCTTGTATCCTCACCTTAGTCTATTCATAAGGATGAACTTTGTATTGAAATCCCTCCTGAAATTGATCAACCTTGTAACCTTGACAGTGATGAAGTTGATTCAAATCCTTCAGAGATCTCATCACCTTATGTTGTTACTGTTGAACCTTGCCATCAACTTGTTAAACCTCATATCCAACCCACTAGTTTTCAAACTAGAATCAAAGACAATATGTTCAAACCTTTAAGGCTTCCATATTGCCTTCATCCTTATCCTCTTGATTTCCTTGAGTATCTTCCTTATTTCTTTGGAGAAGATTATGTTACAACTGAGAGGCATTTGGAGGCCTTCGAGAACTTTATTGATCAGTTTGAGATAGTTCACGATGATGTTACCATGAGGTTGTTCTCCAAATCCTTGTTTGGAGATGCTGCTGTGTGGTTTAAGGGTTTGGAAGCCGATTCCATTGGTTCTTGGATCGAATTGTGCAATGCATTTTTAAAGTATTGGGGTGAGAACAAGTCCCTTGATTTGTACCTCGCTGATTTTTATGCTTTGAGGAGAGGAGAGGAAGAAGCTATGCCCGTCTTTACATAAGGTTCCACAACATTTATCATGACATGCCCTTGTAGATCCGACCTACAAAGACTGCTACCATGGTGTTCTATGTTATGGCTCAATATCCAGAACTTGTTCTTATCCCAAGAGAAAGAAAGTCTTCATCCTTACGAAGCTTATTTGAAGATGCTTAAGAAGTTGAGGAGAACATCCGTGCTTCTAGGAGGATCCAAGAGCAGGTTTTCTTTGAAAATCTGCATGCATATGAGCAAGAAGACAATGAGTATGAATTCAATTTGGAACAACAACAAGGATGTAAGTATGATTCACATTTGGAATCAGATTCTTCAACATCTGCAGATTTTTCTATGGACAAGGATGCATGTATAGTTTATGATCAATTTTCAAAGCATGTTGAACATATTATAACTGATGATTGCATAGATAGCTATATGTTCTTGGTTGATCATAATTATCAGTGTGATTTAAACCCGGTTGTACCACTATCTTGTGATCATGATGCTGAAAGCAAAGAGACTACAATTGTTGATGATCAAAATCAGATCTCAAGGGAACCAAAAGGTTGTTTGTTTTCAAGCAAAGAGGAATGTATGTATGAGCAGTGGTCTTTTCTCAATCAATAAGTTTCCAACCATGGTCTCGAGGATCCAATTGCAACTTATATGGAGTCATATGTTTCAGATTGTCTGAAATTTTCAGTTTTCATTATTCCACAGGTATTCATGGGTAATCATGCTTCTCTGACATAATTTTATCTCTATTATTCTCTATTGATTAGTGGTATGGATGGGATTCCTTCAGTCATGAAGTTGCTTGAATGGTCACTGTGGAAATTTGCCTTTACTTGAGCAAGTTTCTGATCTGGTTAGGGTAGGGTAGCATAGGTAATAAGTTCACTTCTTGAGCATTGCTTTCCTTCAGTTTCTAGCGAGTCTTTCAATTTCTTGAATAAGTGACAGTTTTTGATAGTATTTAGAGGTTGGTTGTGCGGTTGACTCCATAGCCCAATGGATAAGGTGACTAGAACTGCTAGGTTCTTGGAAGCGTCACAGGGAGGCCTCCATCACAGTTGGAGCCAATGTTAGCACTCAAAAGTGCACCATAATTTTTTTAAAGTACTTCATCAAATTGGTGTTAAATTTGCCTATTCCTTTGGTCCTTTGCCTACGGTCATAGCCTCCCAATTCGTCATCGAGCCTTGACATTTTCCCATTAATCGCTTTGGCCAAAGGTGGTGTGTGCTCAAGTGTCCTAAATCAAACCTATCCTATCTACCAAATCTAATGCATATACCAAATCCCATCTCCATGCACACATTAAAGAGCAAGCTTATGCAAATGGATACTTTCCTAAAATAGAGGAGGTGTGCTACAGAATTTGTAGAGTTATTTCAAAGATGGCTCTACATAATCATCTATGTAGTATGTTCTGCTATTTTTCTACCTTATATGCTACGAAAAATCCTAAGTTGAACTTAACTGGGCACTACCAAATCCACATAGCTATTTTGATGATGGGCGCTACCAAATTTGCAGAGTTTAATACATGATCGACGCTATGAAATGTGCAAAAACTGTTTTGCAGCAACGCTAGGGAATTTCCTGTAGCGGTTACGATTTGAATATTCGCCTCGTTGGGAGGTTGCCACCTATCAAAGAGGATTCAAATGGATTCTCAAGGATCAGTTAGATTTCAAGGGACACCTACACCTAAGTTTTAACTCCATCAAAGACCTCATGCAGTGAGGTGGAAACAATTTATTAATGACTTCCAACAATTTCCTGAAAATCAGTAGTTTGTTGGATTTTTGTCTCTTTGATTGTTGCCACCTATGTCCCATGATTAGAATCCAATGGAGGAGATGGGATTCAACCTCCTAAGGATATTTGGATGCTATTTTCTATTTAAGGAAGGAGAGAGCTCTTGAGGAGAGGTTGGAATGGTTGAGCTGAGGCTCCATTATTGTAATATTTTTGACTAAGACTGGTTCTCTGGTTATGTACTGGACTTGAGAATTTGTTATTAGTAGAAGTCAGTTTCTCTTTATGTCATCTTGTTGCCTCTTATGATGAAGTGTTCATGATTGGAAGATCCACATGAGTTTGTTATGGTTGTGTTATGATGAATGTTTGATTATAATACTGTTGTGATGTTCTTCAATTTTATTTAAACTTTGAATTCAATATGATGTTGTGTTTGAGTTTTTCTTCCTTGGGATGCTTTTGTTGGACACACCTACCACACTTAGAGGGGGGGTGAATGAGTGTGGGGATATTTTTCAAAACTTCCTTCTTACACAAAACTCATTAGTTAGCATTCAAATTTTACTCATCACTCATTGCTGTAATTTATAACCAATTAAATGTGAGCACATGTCAACAACATATATCAACAATATATTATCAACAAGTCATCACCACAAGGAACACAAGATGTATGTACAATTTTCTTTTTATTACGGACTACAATCCTTGGGGTTTTTCAACAACAACTGAATAGAGTACAACTCTACAAGAGCACCAGCTCTATATGCAAGACTCAACTTACATCCTCAGCATCAACTGAGATGAGGCAACAATCCTCCACATATATCAATCTGTCACAGGTACGCAACCTATCGGTAGTGCAACACACGTATGTACATGCCTACCAGTAGTACAACCCAAGTATGTACGCTGCCAGTCTATACTGTAGCTTGCGTATACCTCTGAGCAACTAGGGTTTATCCTTTTCATCACATGCTCAGATCCTCTGCAACCTGCAAACACATTCTCTTCTGTCTTCCACTGTCCAGTCTGACCCACAGTCAGTCACAACACATCCAAGCTCTCCAATAGCTTGCTCATACATCTCAACCATACACTATGAATGCTATTCAATCATGTATAAATGACAAGTACATTGTAGCCATCATATCAGTACCGAGTCACAAGAGTGTTGATCACTCCATCAACCAACACATACCACATCACAACAACCATACCAAGAATGCCTCAAGCATTCACCTCACAACAAACAAGAACTTCCATCAAGACAAATAATGCAACCATACTAGAGTTTCTATGGCAGATCTGAGCCCATAGAATGCATATCTGGAACCTGCTTCATCATCCAAGAGCCTGTCATTAGCTCAAACACAGATCTTCAAGACCTCATCAACTGTACGCGCCCTGTCCTCATTCAGCCCGCGTATGTATGCACCCTGGATCAAAGCAACCCACATATACCTCAAAAACTAGGGCTTCTGAACTTCCGAGACTTTTGCAGTCATGACCTCAGACTTGCCGAGACTTTAATGCACTCATGAGATCGTCTAGACCATCTCTCTCTCAGAATATATCTTCAATCATGCTCAAGAGATATTCAACAAGTGTTCATTCACAAGAGACCCTAGCCTCTTATTTATACTCTTCATCTTCTAGGTCACTTAACCCATATCTAGGTCACTTCCTTATTTTAGGGTTAACCACTTTCGATAAATAGAAAGTTCTCCATTATTTTATTAAAATAATCCTTCTTGATTTTGTCACTTCATTTTATCATTAAAATAATGATTTCTTCTTTTCAAGCACTTTGATTTCTTTGACCATTTGGGGCTTCAAGCCATCATATGGGGGTCCTCCAACTTCGTAAGGTCATAACTCTCAAACCGTTAGGAGTTATGTGACATTCCACATACCACCGGAAATGGCATGACAAGCACTATCCATCTAGGATAGTTTCACCAACAAAGTCACTGATCTTCATCTCATTATTTTACATAAAAGCATGGGTTCTCTCAACCACAACTCAACCACAAAGTGTCTTCCCGTGAGGGCTTTCACCATAAGGGGACCACTTTGGAGTTCATCCATTTGTACTTCTTATCAATCATGACAAGACAATAATGAGTCATCAAACTATGCATAATATATCAAAGAATACATCATCATGTATCAATGACAACTCATTGATCCATCTTCATCGATTGGTTTCCACTTGACATCTATCATTCTCATCAAGGACAATACATATACATTGTTCATCAATCATCAATCAATCAAGCTTATCAATCAATCAATCCATTGACATCAATCAATCACTTGACATCAATTAATCACTCAATCACTTG